>MCJB01049632.1:38410-70693 GCA_002018475.1 Nicotiana obtusifolia
ATATCGATTATACTTTCAAGGTGACATAATGTCAAATAGATAACAACATATAAAAACCTCCATAAGAGGGGAAACAATACAAGCACTCTTAGCTTCTAAGAATAGAGTATTCTTTTCGGGCTCTATGAGACATTGTATTCGACAGGAATCATGCAAAGGAAAGAACGGTGTAGTCTTACGTACCTGATATATATATATTGCACCAGCTCTCAAGCCACGAAATTGCTAAAATTCTTTAATCTACAATTGAAGAACAGTTCACTTGTTACTCACTACGCATCATAGCTATTACTAACCATAATCTCCTGAATTTATATGGTGCTTTCCCATAATCTTCCTCTTCTTAACCTTATCAAACATATTCATTGCACATGCAGCTCAACAACGATCATATCCCACACTATTAGTGGTAATTAAATTGAACCCATAGCTTTCACTTACATTCTTATGAACTCTTACATGCATGCAATGGATTTTCAGGAATCCCTAAGAGAATGGGTGTAGGAACTTACCTTGCATGTTGGATTACTTAACCCTTTTTTCTTGGTTCTTCAATCCCTAAGTCTTGCCCTCGCTTTGGGTTTTTAAGATAAGGAAACTTAGCTAGGGTTTCTCTATACTTGCTCAATTCCTTGATTCTTTCTTCAATTTAGAGCTTTTGAAGAGAGAATTTTGGCTAAGTTTCATGGGTTCTTTGAGAGGAGTCGTTTGAGGCCTTCTACTGAGTGTTTGTTTCATAAAAATGAAGAAGGAACGGGTTTGGGTCCCTTTTTATAGGCCTAGGGGTAATTGACACATGTTCCTGAAAATGTCAGGTCTGCGATCGCATACCCACCGCAGACAGGGTATGTGGTTCGCATTTTGGTCGCGGATCTCACCTCAAAAATCTGTTGCACTATGCGACGCAGAAGGGGCCAGAATGCGGTTCGCATTTCCAAAATGCGATCGCATTCTGGTCGCATTTTGGACATTGGTTTAGCCTAGTTTTCTGCCTCATTCTGCGATGGGTGTGTCGATTCTGCGGTACGCATTTCAGTTCTGCGGTTCGCATATGCGTCGCATATTTGGCATGGTTTCAGCCCATGTTCTCTGTTCCATTCTGTGATGGAACTTGTCAATTCTGCGATCGCATGTGTTATGCGGTCCGCATTCCTGGCTTTTCGACACTCTTGTTCTTTTTCTTAACTTTAAATCACTTCCCGGGTTCTTGGTCCCCTTTACGTAAACTACCCCTTTAGCATAATTAAATGTGCGTAGTTTTACGGGTTGTAACGCTCTCCCCCCTTAGGAACATTCGTCCTCGAATGTATGGATCTATGAATTGTAATACTGTAGGGGAAAGGGGTTTCAGCTTTTACAGGCTTCGTTCGGACGCCACAATCCCATCATTAAATGAAAGGTAATTATGAGCTTCCGATTTGCCTCATGGAAACATTTCTGCCTCCAATGCGTTCTACATCCCCTTGGCATTTCCACTATCATCTACCTTCCGGAACAGGTACGGGTATTTACTTTTCATCTCTTCCTCCGCTTCCCTAACATATACAAGGTAATAGATATAACCTTTGGAGATCATCTTTCTTGCCTTACGGTAGGGAATAAACCTACCTTTCGACGTAACGACATTCCCCTCTCATTCAAGGATAGGTTCACTAGGAAATTGAAATCTGACTATGTCTGTATGATAGTCAACACTTGCATAGCATGATGCCAACCAATCCATCCCCTTTACCACATCGAAATCGATCATTTCTAACTTAATTAAATCAGCCGAGGTTTGACGACTAGATATCGTCGCAGTGCAACCTCTATCTACTCTTCTAGCAATCACAGAATCTCCGATTGGAGTAGACACCACAAAGGGTTTGCTTATTAACTCAGGTACGATGTCAAACTTATCAGCCACAAGGGGTGTAACATAGGATAAGGTAGATCCGGAAGCAATCAATGTACACACATCGTAAGAAAGCACTGATAATATACCTGTAACAACATCCGGAGATGGCTCAAGGTCCTGTCGACCTTCTAGAGCGTATATTCTATTTTGAACATTGCTCGGGCCCGGTACTGCACCATTACCTCTGCCACGAACTACTGGCTGCTGGGGACCTCGTGCTGGAGGTCGAATGGATAAGGAAGAACCAGACACATATCCGGTCTGCTAGGCCATACCACTTCCCCCTCTGTAAGGGCATTCCCGCATCATGTGACCAGGTTGTCCGCAGGAATAGCATACATCGAAACCTTGATGGCATATTCCTGAATGGGCCCTGCCGCATTGTCCACAACGTGGTGGTGGGGGTCGCATCTGACTAGTAGCCCTGTAATATGGTGAGCCTGATGCTCGCGAGCTTTGAAACTGTCGAGGGGCACTAGATACAGGTGGTGCCGAGCTCCTCGAAGAATGAGGTCTTACACTACTTTTAGAATCACCAGAATACTCTGCCACCCTTGACCTTTTATGCTGGTCCCTATCCTGCTCTCAGTCTACCCTTTGTTGGCACTTATGATCCTCTAATGTCTGGGCATAAGCTTGAATACGAGAAATATCCATGCCCTCTATCAAGGATGCCGTAGTGCACTCGTTTATCAAGTGTGGTCCCAATCCATTCACAAACAGATGGACCCTATCGCCCATTTCGGCTACCATGTGGGGAGCATACCTCGCTAAGGAGTCAAATTGCATGTTGTACTCTCGCACGCTCATATTAACTTGTTTAAGGTTCAGGAATCTGTCAGCTCTAGCTCGTCGTACCTCAACTGGTAGGTAATGACGAAGGAACGCTTCAGAGAATTCATTCCACATAGGTGGGGGAGCATTTGGACCCCTGGATCTCTCCCAACTATCATACGAGGAGACTGCTAAATCTCGTAACCGATAAGAAGCCAGCTCTACTGCCTCTGTATCACTAGCATGCATAACCCGCAACGTGCGATGAATCTGATCAATAAAATCCTGCGGGTCTTCCTTAGGATCAGACCCGGTAAACACTGGAGGATCCAGATTAACAAATACACGGACTCTGGTACTACCTGGTTTATCAACTTCACCAGTATTCTGCCTCTGAGTCTGTGAAGCTACTATACTAGTCAACAATTGGACCGCAGTCCGCAAGTCCTGGTCTGCAGTACCAGACAAGGGATCTGGAAATGTTGGGTGGCTTCTAATCTCCTCGGGGGAAGGAGGAGTAGATGAGGTTTGAGATGGCATCTCACTTTGAGGCTCACCTTGGCCTTCTCTGATTTGGGGCACTTGGCTAGTACCCTCTCCTGCCTCTGTATCAAGTCGTCTATTACTCGTTTGCTTTCTAGTCGAAGGCATCACTGAAAGGAAAACGAAGTGAGTATTAGAGATGAACACTTACGACTCAGCTTTACGCACGATCTAGATTCAGAAAGAAGGTAACATTCCTAAATGTCAGGTAGCCTCCTGATTATAAAATGTGGCGCGCAACACACCTATAATCAAGACCCTACTAGACACGGCTCATAGACAATTCCTAGGACACAACCTTGCTATGATACCACTTCCTGTCACGCCCCGCCCGGCGGGCTCGTGACACGGGCACCAGACCCTGCTTGTAGAGTGCCGGCAAACCCTTCACCCGACTTCCCTTATTACCTATAAGGTATATCATGCTCACATGGGTGACAAGTGATAACATAACACTGTTAACCGTAATAACGGTAACCTTTCGTAATACCATACTATATCATAAGCATACATTTATACACAACGTGGCCAACTAGGCTACAATACAAAACCATACAACATGGTACATACGTTTGCCGACAAGGCAATTCAACTCCACATAGCCCAACACTTGTCTATACATATTCTAACATTTGTCTGTTGAGCCTCTATGGAAACATACAAAATACAACCTACATCGGAACAGGGACCTGACATGCCCAAAATGTCTATACAAGTGCATACCAAAATGTAGCAAGCCCGAAGGATGAGTCTTGCAAGTATCTGCGTACTGAATAGCTTACTATGGTGGATGAGCTCCCTCTGTCAGTCTATCAGGACCTGCAGCACGACATGCAGCGTCCACATAGAATGGACGTCAGTACGGAAAATGTACTGAGTATGTAAGACAGAAAACATAATGTAAGATTGCTAGTATAAGCATTAGGATAAGAAATACATGACCTGTACCATCTGTATGCCTCTAAGGGCGGCTAACCATAGCATATTGGTGAGACTTATGCATTTTCGTGTAACCTTTCTAACATTATCATATTCATACTCGTGTACATTATCATTTTCCACATCTTATACATATGCCTCCGTGGGCCTGCCGATTTCATATACATTTACTATTACCGAAATCGATTACATGAACTTTACCACGTGCAATCACATACAATCACCTAGTCGCTACTTTAAACAATTCCATACTCCCCTGTGGAATCGTAATCAAATACACATGCCTCTGTGGGCTCATACCCGGCGTTTACTAGGCGCGGTCACAACATACCCGGCCTTCACTAGGCGCGGTCATACCAATTCAATCATACATACATATGCATATATATAGACATGCCTCTGTGGGCCTTATCGTTATCTTCCCAACTGATCAGTGGTGACTGCCCATCCGAATCTTAGTTCGGCCTGGTGTTAATATAAATGCACAATAGGTGCCTGCCCGGCCGACGTATAGAACGGCTCGGTGTATAACTGCCCGTTCGACTTGAGCTCGGCCCGGTGTATAACTGCCCGTCCGACTTTAGCTCGGCCCGGTGCAGTACAGATATACTTCTATATATAGTCGCACACTAGGTGCCTACCCGGGCAACTTACAGAACGGCTCGGTATATAAAACAACTATTGTATGCTGGACTGATTTAATCATTCCTTCGTTAGTAGCACTGCTCGTATCATCTACGGATTACCTTTTTACATACACGTCACCACACAAATCACATACGCCCCCAAAGGCTCATCAGCACTACCTTATAGCATGCCTTACCCGGCCGTACCCGGCTCGGTCACAAGAAATTCAATCATACATATATATACATATACACGTAATACATCGCAAGCTTACTTAGGATTTGTGTTCTTACTTGTTACATTCATTACCCTTCTTGCTCATATAACTAAGAATATCTTTTTATCGACATAATTATAGGACTCAAAGACTTCCATCAACATTATTGCTACGAAGCAAGGATAATCTTTTCATGAAGGGGAGAACAACATACGCAATACTAGCTTCTAAGAGTAGAGTAATCTTTGGGGCTCATTTGTATAATTGTGCTCAATAGGAATCGTGCAAAAGAAAGAACGGTATAGTCTTACATACCTGATATATATATTGCACCAGCTCTCAAGCCACGAAATTGCTAAAATTCTTTAATCTACAATTGAAGAACAGNATACGTTTGCCGACAAGGCAATTCAACTCCACATAGCCCAACACTTGTCTATACATATTCTAACACTTTTCTATTGAGCCTCTATAGAAATGTGCAAAAATACAACCAACGTCGGAACAGGGCCCCGACATGCCCACCATGCCTACACAAAATGCATACCAATGCTATGGCAAGTCCGGAGGATGAACCTTGCCAATATCTGCGGACTGAATAGCCTACTGTGGTGGATGAGCTCCCTCTGTCAGTCTATCAGGACCTGCAGCACGACATGCAGCGTCCACATAGAATGAACGTCAGTACGGATAATGTACTGAGTATGTAAGACAGAAAACATAATGTAAGAGCAGTAGTATAAGCATTATGATAAGAAATACATGACCTGTACCATCTGTATGCCTCTGAGGGCAGCTAACCATAGCATATTGGTGAGACTTATGCATTTTCGTGTAACCTTTCTAACATTATCATATTCATACTCGTGTACATTATCATTTTCCACATCTTATACATATGCCTCCGTGGGCCTGCCGATTTCATATACATTTACTATTACCGAAATCGATTACATGAACTTTACCACGTGCAATCACATACAATCACCTAGTCGCTACTTTAAACAATTCCATACTCCCCTGTGGGATCGTAATCAAATACACATGCCTCTGTGGGCTCATACCCGGCCTTTACTAGGCGCGGTCACAACATACCCGGCCTTCGCTAGGCGCGGTCATACGAATTCAATCATACACACATATGCATATATATAGACATGCCTCTGTGGGCCTTATCGTTATCTTACCAACTGATCAGTGGTAACTGCCCATCCGAATCTAGTTCGGCCTGGTGTTTATATAAATGCACAATGGGTGCCTACCCGGCCGACGTATAGAACGGCTCGGTGTATAACTGCCCGTCCGACATTAGCTCGGCCAGGTGTATAACTGCCCCTCCGACTTTAGCTCGGCCCGGTGTAGTACACATATACTTCTATATATATAGTCGCACACTAGGTTCCTGCCCGGCCGACTTACAGAACGGCTCAGTATATAAAACAACTATTGTATGCTGGACTTATTTAATCATTCCTTCGTTAGTAACAATGCTCGTATCATCTATGGATTACCTTTTTACATACACGTCACCACACAAATCACATACGCCCCCAAGGGCTCATCAGCACTACCATATAGCATGCCTTACCCGGCCGTACCCGACTCGGTCACTAGAAATTCAATCATACATATATATACATATACACGTAATACATCGCAAGCTTACTTATGACTTGTGTTCTTGACTTGTTATATTTATTACCCCTTCTCCCTTGTGCAATCAAGAATACCTTTCTCATGGTGACATGACACTTAACTCCTATATCGATTATACTTTCAAGGTGACATAATGTCAAATAGATAACAACATATAAAAACCTCCATAAGAGGGGAAACAATACAAGCACTCTTAGCTTCTAAGAATAGAGTATTCTTTTGGGGCTCTTTGAGACATTGTATTCGACAGGAATCGTGCAAAGGAAAGAACGGTGTAGTCTTACGTACCTGATATATATATTGCACCAGCTCTCAAGCCACGAAATTGCTAAAATTCTTTAATCTACAATTGAAGAACAGTTCACTTGTTACTCACTACGCATCATAGCTATTACTAACCATAATCTCCTGAATTTATATGGTGCTTTCCCATAATCTTCCTCTTCTTAACCTTATCAAACATATTCATGGCACATGCAGCTCAACAACGATCATATCCCACACTATTAGTGGTAATTAAATTGAACCCATAGCTTTCACTTACATTCTTATGAACTCTCACATGCATGCAATGGATTTTCAGGAATCCCTAAGAGAATGGGTGTAGGAACTTACCTTGCATGTCGGATTACTTAACCCTTTTTTCTTGGTTCTTCAATCCCTAAGTCTTTCCCTCGCTTTGGGTTTGCAAGAGAAGGAAACTTAGCTAGGGTTTCTCTATACTTGCTCAATTCCTTGATTCTTTCTTCAATTTAGAGCTTTTGAAGAGAGAATGTTAGCTAAGGTTCATGGGTTCTTTGAGAGGAGTCATTTGCGGCCTTCTACTGAGTGTTTGTTTCATAAAAATGAAGAAGGAACGCATTTGGGTCCCTTTTTATAGGCCTAGGGGTAAGTGACACATGTTCCTGAAAATGTCAAGTCTGCGATCGCATACCCACCGCAGACAGGGTATGCGGTTTTGGTCGCGGATCTCACCTCAAAAATCTGTTGCACTATGCGACGCAGAAGGGGCCAAAATGCGGTTCGCATTTCCAAAATGCGATCGCATTCTGGTCGCATTTTGGACATTGGTTTAGCCCAGTTTTCTGCCTCATTCTGCGATGGGTGTGTCGATTCTGCGGTACGCATTTCAGTTCTGCGGTTTGCATATGCGTCGCATATTTGGCATGGTTTTAGCCCAGGTTCTCTGTTCCATTCTGCGATGGAACTTGTCAATTCTGCGATCGCATATGTGTTATGCGGTCCGCATTCCTGGCTTTTCGGCACTTTTGTTCTTTTTCTTAACTTTAAACCACTTCCCGGGTTCTTGGTCCCCTTTACGTAAACTACCCCTTTAGCATAATTAAATGTGCGTAGTTTTACGGGTTGTAACACGTAGGTTATTTGTGTTGTTTTGCCGAAAGTTGGCAATTTAAAGGCTTAGAATTTTGATAAGTTTGACCGCATGTTGATTTCATAACTATCGTGTTTGGATTTCTATTTAGGGACTTGGAATAGGTCTGTTTTTTCATTTGGAACTTGTCCACAAAGTTTGGCGTCATTCCGAGTTGATTTGATAGAAATCAGACGCGCAGTTGTGTTTTTAGAAGTTCTTGCTTTTCATGTTGATTTCATGTGTTTTGGAGGTCCAATTTATGGTTTCAGATGTTATTTTGATGATATGATCGCGCAAGCGAGTTCATATTATGTTTTTAGACTTGTATTGATGTTTGGTTTGGAGCCTCGATGGCTCAGATGAGTTTCAGGCATGTTCTGGAATGGTTTTGAACTAAAATTTGACTGTTGGTATTGTCGGTGCTCAGGTATCGAATTTGTGAGCACCAGCATCGCAATTGCGAAGGTGAAAGTGGGGCTCAGTTATTGCAATTGCGACATCCCCTTGGCATTTGCAAAGTCTGCCAGATTTTCCTTGGTTCGCAATTGCGAACATTCGTTCGCATTTGTCAAACTCCCAGCTTCACAATTATGAAGCCTTTTCTTGCAAATGCGAGGTTTCATGAGGATGCCAGGTTTCGCAATGTGCACCCTGGTCCACAATTGCGAGGGTTCGCATTTGCGAACCCTGCGTTGCAAATGCGATATCTGCAACTGGTAAAAGAGTTGGGAGACAGGATTTTTGAGACACACTCTCGTTTTTTGAACCCTAGACTCGGTAGGAGGTGATTTTAAAGAGGGATTTTCATCTACAATCTTTAGGTAAGTGATTTTGTTCGATTTCGAACTATTTTACATGATTATACATGAGATTTAACATTAAAATTATGAGAATCAAAGTGAAATTTTGAGAAACTTTGGCTATGTTTTGAGAAATGAAATTTTAAGTGTTGAGAGTTGATTTGGACTCGGATTTTGAAACAAAACACATGTATGGCCTCGTGAGGTTATGGGTAACATTTATTTACAAAGTTTTCTGAAATCCGGGCACGCGGGCTAGAGGTGAATTTTAGAAATCTTCCAAATTTTGTTGGTTAATCAGTCTGGTAGTTAAATTATGAACTTTTGAGCAATTATTGATTAGTTTGTACAACCTTTGGCTAGTTTCAGATTGTTCAGCACCTACTTGAGGCTTTTAGAGTGATTTGTGGTCCGAAAAGTGAACTTGGGGACGAGGTAAGTCTCCTGCCTAGCCTTGTAAGAGGGAATTAACCCCATAGGTGTTTAAATTTGTTATTTGCTACTAATTGTGGGTTCTACGTACGTACAAAGTGACGAGAGTCTGTGCGTAGCTAAATTTTATGTTATGTCCGGGTAGACATAGGTCTCTATCATGCTATTACTTGCACTATTTGAACTCAACTTGATAATTTAATTGCTTGAAATAATAATGTAAAATTTGGTTAAAGATGATGTTAAGTCGAGCTTCATTACTTAGAGAATTGACGGAAATATTTAGTCCTGGATGGAAATTTATATTCTTTTATGAGCTTATCTTAGAGTTGTAAATACATAATTCGTAATCCGAAGAGTTTTCCTGTTCCTGTGGATTGGCCGAATGCCTAGGCAATATTTATATATATTATGGATTCATCTATGGATAGGGTCGTACGGCCTCGGTAGTGTATGTACACGATTATTATGGATCGGGCTGTACGACCTCGGTATAACTCGTGCTTGTTGTCACTCGCAAATCGATTATACTTGATAAGTCTTTCATGACTCGAGGATTTATAAATACATGTTGAGTCCTTACTTGTTGAGATTAGCACGTAATATTTCGGGACTTTTAAATTGCTGTTTGGTTAAATGATCGTTTAATCATTGTCTCGTATTCCATTAACTAATGTTGTATTTCATGCCTATAAAATATTCTTGTACATTAGATATATTGCTCACTAGTAAATGTCGATGTCGATCCCTCGTCACTACTTCTTCGAGATAGACTAGATACTTATTGGGTACACGTTATATACGTACTCACGCTACACTCCTGCACATATTGTGCAGGTTCTGAGACAAGTACATCTAGAGTTCGTCCGGGCGCGTATCCACATTACTCGGAGGCTTAGCGGTGAGCTGCTTCTCATGCTCCGCTCCGCAGCACCTGGAGCCTCCTCTTCTTACGTTTTTATCATTTCCGTCTATTTTGTTTCAAACAGTAGTTCTTAGAGAGTTCTGTATGTTTTACTAGATGCTCGTGCACTTGTGACACCAGGTTTTGGAAGTACTAGTAGACACTCATGGGTTTTGATTATTTAATTCACTATCTTACTTTCCCGCTTAGTTGATGCTTTACATTACTACGCTCACTTAATATTTGTCACGACCCCAATTTTCCACCGTAGGATGTCATGACGGCACCTACTCTCTAAGACTAAGTAACCCTAACAAACATGTGAAATTAACTGAAACAATAATTTGAAAATCTCAAAACCCATCAACTAATACAAGGAAAACATCTCCACAGCTCAGTGTAAATACAATAGCCCAAAACCCGGCGAAATACAAGCCACAAACTCTATGAAAATATCAAAGTCATCCTTATACAACTGTATCTAGTAAACAAGGAAAAATATAGAACTGAATAGAAGGGGACTCCGAGGCCTGCGAACGCGGGTAGGTGTACCTTGAAGTCTCCAAATGCGAACTCAGCTCACTTGTGCCGGGACTGATAGGCGGTACATATATCTGTACAAAAAGATGTGCAGAAGCGTAGCATGAGTATACCATAACTGTACCCAGTAAGTGTCAAGCCTAACCTCGATAGAGTAGTGAAGAGGTCAGGTCATGGCCCTACCGGAAATAATAAGAAGCAGGTCGAAAGATTTAACAATATAATGATAATGACAATGGAAATGAAACAAGTAAGGAATATACCAAAAGATAACTACACAGAATCAAGGCAAATAATACATCACGGAAGGAAACAAGGATTGACATGTTAAGGAAACAAAACAATCAAAGACAAGTATAACAAATAGAGAAAGATCAACAAGGGTCACTGCCAAGGTACCACCTCGTAGTCCCAAGTCACAAGAATAACTCACAATCTTTCCTTATATCACCACAGGAGCCTTTACATTTAGTTTTGAAAATCATTTTCATGAAATAGCATCCCGCAATTTAGCCCACCTTATCACACCGCATGGCTTCTAGTAGTCCCCTACTAGCCACACATATCAAGCCCACCTTATCTAACCACATGCGCTTTAACCCCAAAACCTTATACCAACTTATATCACAAATCGCATCTCAAGTGCCCAATATCACAACTTGCCAGAGAGACCAAACAATAACAGAATTTCACAATAAGGAGCCCACGGCTCAACCACAATGTGTACAAAGTCTTAACAATAACAATCGGAAGCAAATAACTCAATAGAATGATATTTCACAACTTAAAACTTTGCCTCAATAGAAATCACAGCCTTTGTAACTCAATACCAATTTCAACAACCAGATATTTTCAAGAATGACAACTTCAAGTAAAGAGTTCAGCAATTAAATAATGAATACGCAAATAAGGAAACAAGAGCTTCAACTAAACATGTAGAGCAAATAGCAGGCAAGAGATAAGACAAGTAGAGCATGCGAAATTATACTAATAATGATGAAGATAACAAGTTAAGATAACTCAATTAAGGCATGAAAGGATAGCTAAAACCGGTAATTTCCACATTTAGCTTGTGTACATACTCGTCACCTTGCGTACACGGATTTCACATATCAAAATTTTTCACAACCAACACAAATCCTAAGGGGTAATTCCCCCACACGAGGTTAGGCAATTCACTTACTTCCAAATCACGCTAACTCAATCAACTAGAAGGCCTTTTTCTCGATTATCCAACTTCGAATGACTTGATCTAGCCAAAACAGCTTCATACTATAAATACAACTATAGGAAACTAATTCAAACAATAAATTTATGATATTTACGAAGAAATAAAAAGTCAATTCAAAAAATCAACAAGGACCAGCGCTTCGGAACCAAACCAAAATTACAAATCGGAACACCCATTCAATAACGAGTCCGGCCATACAAGAATTACTCAAATCCGACCTTAAATCGCCTTTCAAAACTCAAAAATTTAGTCTATGAAGTTTCTACCATTTTTCCTCAATTTCCAACTCCAAAATACTAATTAAATGATGAAATTAAAAATAGATTCTTGTAAATTAACCAAAACTGAGATAGGATTCCTTACCCCAAATTTCTCTCTGAAAAACTCTCAAAAAATCGCCTCCCGCCGAGCTCTCTAAGTCCAAAAATGGATTATGAATCAAACCCTCGTAATTTCCTCTTTTCTGCCCAGGTAACTCGCACCTGCGAACCAACTGCCACATCTGCGGCTCCTCACTTGCGGAATTTCCATCGTAGGTACAGTCATGACATAGCTCAGCACCCTCCTCTTCTGCGAGAATAAGGCCGCATCTGCGCATGCGCACCTGCGGCGAATACGTCGCACCTACGATCCAGCCCCCGCCTGTGCTTCCTTCTATCGCAAAAGCGACTTCGCTTATGTGGAGACCATCCCGCTTCTGTGACCCCAGCTGGGCATGTTCAGCTCTGCTTCTACAATCCATAGCTCACTTTTGCGAGTCAACACCAGCGACCATACCCTCCGCTGGTGTGATGACACCAGAAGCGAGAAACTTCAGCAATCCAACAAATCCAAATTTTGATCTGGTTTAAATCCGTTTCACACCCGGGGCCCCCGAGACCCTGTCTGAATATACTAACAAGTTTCAAAACACATAATAGATCTATTCGAGGCCAAAAATACATCAAACAACACTGGTTCTACGAATCGCAACTCAAATTCAAGCCTATGAACGATGAACTTCCGAATTCCAAAACCAATTCCGATTCATATCAAAACAACTCCGATTGACTTCTAATTTTACACACAAGTAATAAATGATATTACGACCTATTCCAACTCCCAGAATGGGGATCCGGCCCTAATATCAATAAAGCAAACTCCCGATCATACTTCTCAATCTTCTAAATTCCAACTTTCGCCAATTCACGCTGAAGCGACCTACGGACCTCCAAATCAACATTCGGACACGCTCCTAAGACCAAAACCACCATACAGAGCTATTGGAACTATCATCTCGGAGTCATCTTCACACAAGACAAATATCCCAGTAAGTTATATAACCACGATATAGCATATAGGAGGCAATAAATGGCGGATCAGGGCTTAAACACTCAAACAACTGGCTGGGTTGTTACATCATCCCCCTCTTATAACAAAAGTTCGTCCTCAAACAAGTATAGAGACATACTTGAAGTGGTGAAAAGATGAGGGTAACCGCTATGCATATCATGCTCGGTCTCCCAAGTCGCCTCCTCGGCTGGCTGACCCCTCCACTAAACCTTCATTGAAGAAATATTCTTCAATCTCAAATTTTAAACCTACCTGTCCAAAACGGCCACCGGCTCCTCAACATAAGACAAATCCTTGTCCAACCGGACTGAGCTAAAATCCAACACATGAGTCGGATCACCATGATACTTCTGGAGCATAGAAACATGGAATACTAGATGAACTACAGCTAGATAAGGTGGTAGTGCAAGCCTGTAGGCCGCCTCTCCAATCCTTTCAAAAATCTCAAATGGTACGATGTACCTAGGGCTCAACCTGCCCTTCTGCCCGAGCCTCATAACAACCTTCATGGGCGATACCCGGAGTAAGACCCTCTCCCCAACCATGAATGCAACATTGCGAACCCTCTGATCCGCATAACTCTTCTGTCTAGATTGGGTTGTATGAAGTCGATCTTGAATTCGTCTAACCTTTTCCAAAACATCCTAAGCCAAGTCTGTACCCAGTAGCCTAGCCTCATCCGGCTCAAACCAACCCACCAAAGACCGACACTACCTCCCATACAAGGCCTAGTATGGAGCTATCTGATTGCTCGACTCGTAGCTGTTGTTGTAGGAAAATGCCGCAAGCGGCAAGAACTGATCCCAAGAACCCCCAAACTCCATCATACACGCATGAAGCATATCCTCCAGTATCTGAATAGTGCGATCGGGCTGTCCGTCCGTCTGAGGGTGGAATGCTGTACTCAACTCAACTCGTGTGCCTAACTCATGTTGTACGGCCCTCCAGAACCACGATGTAAACTGCGTAACCGGATCAGAGATGATGGATACCAGCACGCCATGAAGTCTGGCAATCTCGCGAATATAAACCTTAGCCAGCTGCTCTGAGGAATAAGTAGTCACCACTGGAATTAAATGAGCTGACTTGATCAACCTATCCAAAATCACCAATACTACATCAAACTTCCTCTGAGCCTGTGGGAGCCCAGCAACAAAATCCATAGTAACCCGCTCCCATTTTCACTCTGGAATCTCTAGCCCTTAAAGCAATCCACATGGCTGTTGATGCTCATACTTTACCTACTCACAATTTAGGCACTGAGCTACATACTCTACTATGTCCTTCTTCATTCCCCTCCACCAATAATGCTACCTCAAGTCCTGATACATCTTGGCAGCACCCGGATGAATGGAGTACAGCGAACTGTGAGCCTCCTGGAGAATCAACTCCCCCAAACCATCCACATTGGGCACACATAGCCTACCCTGCATCCATAATACACCATCATCAGCAATAGTGACCTTCTTGGCATAGCCGTGCTGAATCGTGTCCTTGAGGACAAGTAGATAGGGGTCGTCATACTGACACTCTCTGATACGATCATATAGAGAAGACCGGAAACCACATAAGCCAAAACTTGACTCAGCTTCGAAACATCTAATCTAACAAACTGGTTGGCCAAGGCCTGACATCCAATGCTAATGGCCTCTCCACTACCGTTAGATATGTTAAACTGCCCAAGCTCTCCGCCTTGCGACTCAAGGCATCGCCACATTAGCCTTCCCGTGATGATATAGTATGGTGATATTATAGTCCTTAAGAAACTCTAACCACCTCCGCTAATGCAAGTTAAGATCATTCTGTTTGAAAAGATGTTGTCGACTCCGGTGGTCGGTATAGACCTCACAAGGGACACCGTACAAATAGTGACGCCAAATCTTCAAGGCATGAACAATAGCTACTAACTCAAGGTCGTGGACAGGATAATTCTGCTCATGTACCTTCAGCTTTCTAGACGCGTAGGCAATCACCCTACCGTCCTGCATTAATACCGCACCGAGACCAATACGCGAGGCATCACAATACATAGTATAAGACCCCGAACCCGTAGGCAACACCAACGGTGGGGCTGTAGTCAAAGTTGTCTTGAGCTTTTGAAAGCTCTCTACACTCCTCAATCCACCTGAATGGAGTACCCTTCTAGGTCAATCTGGTCATAGGTGCAGCAATAGATGAGAAACCCTCTACAAATCGATGGTAATACCCTGCCAAACAAAGAAAACTCCAAATCTTAGTAGCTAAAGACGGTCTGGGCCAACTCTGCACTGCTTTAGTCTTCTTAGAATCTACCTTGATCCCCTTACTCGACACCACATGACCTAAAAAAGCCACCAAATCAAGCCAGAATTCACACTTTGAAAATTTTGTACACAACTTCTTTTCTCTCAAAGTCTGAAGCACGGTCCTCAAGTGCTGCTCATGATCCTCCCCGCTCCGGGAGTACACCAGAATGTCGTCAATAAACACAATGATAAATGAGTCAAGATAGGGCTGAAATACACTGTTCATCAAGTGTATGAATGCTGCTGGGGCGTTGGTCAGCCCAAAAGACATCACAAGGAACTCATAATGACCATATCGAGTCCTAAAGGCTGTCTTTGGGATATCTAGCTCCCGAATCTTCAACTGATGATAGCCTGAACGCAAGTCAATCTTGGAGAACACTCTGGCACCCTGTAGTTAATCAAATATGTCATCAATGCGTGGCAATAGATATATTTTCTTCACTCTAACCTTGTTGAACTGGTGATAATCAATACACGTGCGCGTAGAACCATCCTTCTTCTTAACAAACAAGACTAGAGCTCTCCAAGGTGATACAAAGGGCCGAATCAAATCCTTATCAAGCAACTCCTACAACTGCTCCTTTAACTACTTCAACTCTGCTGGGGCCATAAGATATGGTAGAAGCTGAGTGCCTAGTAGCAAATCAATATCAAAATTGATATCCCTATCAGGCGGCATGCCCGGAAGATCCGTCGAAAATACATCTGGATAATCCCTCACTACTGAAACTAATTCAATGGTAGGAGTATCAACACTGACATCTATCACATATGCTAGATACACATCATATCCCTTCCCAACCATCTGTTGTGCCTTAAGGAAAGACACTACCTTGCTAGGAACATACTCTAAAGCACCTCTCCGCTCCAACCGTGGCAAACCTGGCATAATCAACATCACCGTCTTGGCGTGACAATCAAGGATAGCATGATAGGGAGACAACCAGTCCATGCCCAAAGTAACATCAAAATCTACCATACTGAGAAACAATAGATCGGCTCAGGTCTCAAAACCACCAAGAACAACTAAACACGACTGATACACACAGTCAACAGTAATAGAATCTCCCACAGGCGCGGACATATAGACATGAGAACTCAAGGAATCACGGGATATATCCAAATATGGTGCAAAGTAAGATGACACGTACGAATAAGTGGTTCCTGGATCAAATAAGACCTATACATCTCTATGACAAACCGGAATAATACCTGTGATAATTGAGTCGGATGCAATTGACTCAGTCCTAGCAAGAAGAGCACCCCTCTCTGGGGACCTCTACCTGCGCGACCTCCACCTTTAGCTAGCTGTGTAGGTGGAATGGTAACTGGTGCGGTAACCATGGACTGAGAAGCCAAATAGCCCTGTGGAATACATAGGGCCATAGTAGTCTGTGGAGGTGCACCCCTCCTGAGTCTGGGACAATCCCTCACCAAATGACGAGTATCACCGCACTCAAAATAAGCTGTCGGAGGACGTTACTGTCGGAACTAGCTCGGGCTCAGTCGGCTGGATTGAATGCTAAAAGCACCCCGTGCAGGAGGTGCACTAGACAATTGCGGTGCATAACGGCGAACCTGATGCCTGAGAGTGGCCGGAATACCGCTGGAAGCTGGAAATGCTGAATGAACAGGGTGGCTCACATAGCTCCTACCATGATGGGCTGCAACTGGGGCACGGGAACCACTGTATGTGCCAGAATCTCGAGGTCTCTTGGCCTCCTTCTCCTCTCTCTCCCAGGCCCACATACCCTCCAATCCCCTAGCGATCTCCACTACGTGCTGCTATGGGATGTCCATCTTCAACTCTTGATCCATGCTGAATTTGATACCAGGGTTGAGCCCCTCGATAAATCGACAAACTCGCTCTCTGATAGTAGCAACCAAGGCTGGTGCATGCCTGGACAAATCACTGAATTGGACTGCATACTCTGATAAGGTCATAGCACCCTGGCACAACTGCTCAAACTCTGCGCGCCATGCATCCCTAAGACTCTGGGGAACAAACTCTCTCAAGAACATATTTGAGAATTGAGCTCAAGTAAGTGAAGCTTCCTCGGCCGGACTACCCAACTCATATGCTCACCACCACTGATAAGTCGCTCCCTTAAGCTGGAACGTAGTGAAAGCAACCCCACTAAACTCCACAATACCCATAGTACGGAGGATACAGTGGCTCTCCTCAAGAAAACCCTAGGCATCCTTTGACGCCAAACCGCTGAAAGTAGGAGGGTGGTACTTTTTTTATCTCTCGAGCCTAAGCTACTCCCCTTCAGAAGTTGTTGCCCTAACCTCGGGCTGAACTGGGGCGACCGGTTGCACTGGTATGACCTCTGGGACCTGGTCAACCTAGACCCACTGCTCTGGGGTACAGGCAGTGGGAGTCTGTGCTCCTCCCCCGACCTAAGATGCGGAAGGAACAAGTGGGATCAAACCTGCCTGAGCCAGAGTGCCAAATATGCTCAAAATTGGGCAGGGGTCTCCTGAAGTACTGGGAAGTAACAGGCGCATCAGATGCCCGTCCTCCAACTATAGCTATTGGTGGCTCCTTTATAGCAGCTCAAGTCGGTGCTCTAGCTACACCACGTGCCCGTCCTCGGCCCCTACCCCGGCCCGACCTCTCACGGCTACATGGAGCGTGGGTGTCTTGTCATCCGATCCGTCTGTTCGTGTCCTCACACTATGTGAGAGAATAGAAAGACAGAAATTTAGAATCCCCTAGTCAACCAATTTGCACGACAAGGAATCAAAGAAGTGAAACTTTTCCTAACAGTTCCATTGCCTCTCGAAGATAAGTTCAAACGTCTCCGTACCGATCCGCGAGACTCTACTAAACCTGCTTGTGACACGTAACACCAATGGACCTATTTGATACCAACTTGTCACGACCCCAATTTTCCTCCGTAGGATGTCGTGATGGCACCTAGTCTTGAAGACTAGGTAAGCCTAATAAACATGCGAAAGTAACAGAACAATAATTTAAAAATCTCAAAACCCAACAACTAATACAAGGAAAAAATCTCCACAGCTCAGTGTAAATACAATAGCCCAAAATCCAGTGAAATGCAAGCCACAAGCTGTATGACAATATCAAAGTCATCCCTATACAACTGTATCTAGTAAAGAAGGAAAAATATAGAAATGGATATAATGGGACTCCGAGGCCTGCGGACGCAAGCAGGTGTACCTTGAAGTCTCTAAATGCGAACTCAACTCAATAGTGTCGGACTAATAGGAGGTACCTGGATCTGCACAAAAAGATGTGCAGAAGTACACCACAATGGTACCCAGTAAGTCCAAGCCTAACCTCGATAGAGTAGTGACGAGGTAAAGTCAAGGCCCTACTAGAAATAATAAGAAGCAGGTTGAAAGATTTAAAAATATAATGATAATGACAATGGAAATGAAACAAGGAGTATACCAAAAGTTAACTACACAGAATCAAGGCAAATAATACATCACGGAAGGAAACAAGGATTGACATGTTAAGGAAATAAAACAACCAACGACAAGTAGAGCAAATAGAGAAGGACCAACAAGGGTCACTACTAAGGTACCGCCTTGTAGTCCCAAGTCACCAGAATAAGTCAATATCTTTCCCTATATCACCGCGGGAGCCTTTACATTTATTTTTGAAACTTATTTTCCTAAAATAGCATCCCGCATTTTAGCCCACCTTATCACACTGCATGGCTTCTAGTGGTTTCCCTACTTGCCACGCGTATCAAGCCCGTCATATCTCACCGCATGCGTTTCAATCCCAAAACCTTATACCACCATATGCATATCAATATCGCAATGTATCACAAATCGCATCTCAAGTGCCCAATATCACAACTTGCTAGAAAAACCAAACAATAACATAATTTCACAGTATGGAGCACACGGCTCAACCACAATGTACATAAAATCTCAACAATAACAACTGGAAGTGAGTAACTCAATAGAACGATATTTCACAACTTAACACTTTGCCTCAATAGAAATCACGGCCTTAGTAACTCAAAACCAATTTCAACAACCAGATATTTTCAAGAATGACAACTTCAAGTAAAGAGTAAGGAACAAGAGCTTCAACTAAACATGTAGAGTAAATAGAAGGCAAGAGATAAAACAAGTAGAGCATGCAAAATTATACTAATGATGATGAAGATAACATGTTAAGATAACTCAATGAAGGCATGAAAGGAACCTACGTAGTTAAAACTAGTAATTTTCACATTTAGCTCGTGTACACACTCCTCACCTTGCTTATACTGCTTTCACATATCACAATTTTTCACGACCAACAGAAATCCTATGGGGTAATTCCCCACACGAGGTTAGGCGACTCACTTACCTCCAAATCACGCTAACTCAATCAACTAGTAGGCCTTTTCCTCGATTATCCAACTCCGAACGACTCGAAGCTAGCCAAAACAACTTCATATTGTAAATACAACTATAGAAAACTAGAAATAAAAAATCATCCCAACAAGTCAAGCCGGTCTCGCGCCTCGGAACCCAATCAAAATTACAAAATCTGAACACCCATTCGATAACGAGTCCAACCATATAAGAATTACTCAAATCCGACTTCAAATCGTCTTTCAAAACTCAAAATTTAGTCTAGGAAGTTTCATGTAAATTAACCAAAACTGAGTAGGATTCCTTACTCCGGAGTTCTCTCAAACCTTCAAAAAATTGCCTCTAACCGAGCTCACTAAGTCCAAAAATGGATTATGAATTAAACCCTCAGAATTTCCCCTTTTTCTGCCTAGGTAACTCACATCTGCGAACCAACTGTCGCATCTACAGCTCCGCACCTGCGGAATTTCCATCGCATGTGTGGTCATGACTTAGCTCATCACCCTCCACTTCTATGAAAACAAGGCTACATCTGCGCATGCGCACCTATGGCGGATACGTCGCACCTGTAATCCAACCCGCGCCTGCACTTCCTTCCATCGCAGAAGCGACATCGCTTCTGCGCAGACCATCCCGCTTTTGTATCCCCAGCAGGGCATGGCCAACTCTGCTATTGCGATCCACAGCTCGCTTGTGCGAGTCCGCACTTGCGGCCAGATCCTCCGTGGGTGCGATGACACCAGAAGCTGGAAACTTCAGCAATCCAACAAGTCCAATTTTGATCCGGTTTCAATCTTTTCACACCCGGAGCCCCCGGGACCCCGTCCGAATATACCAACAACTTTCAAAACAATTAATGGACCTATTCGAGGCCAAAAATTACATCAAACAACATCGGTTCTATGAAGCGCAACCCAATTTCATGCCTATCAACTATGAACTTCTGAATTCCGAAACCAATGCCTATTCATACCAAAATAACTCCGACTGACTTCCAATTTCACACACAGCATAAATGATATTATGGAACTATTCCAACTTCCGGAATCGGGATCCGGCCCCGATATCAATAAAGTCAACTCCCTGTCAAACTTCCCAATCTTCCAACTTTCCAACTTTCCAACTTTTGCCAATTCACGCCGAAACGACCTACGAACCTCCAAATTAACATCCGGACACGCTCTTAAACCAAAATCACTATACGGAGCTATTAGAAGCCTCAAAACTCTATTGCGGAGTCATTTTCACACAAGTCAAAACTACGGTAAACTCTTACAATTTAAACCTCCAACTTAGGGACTATGTGTCCCATTTCACTCTGAAACTCACCTGAAACAAAAGCCAAACACCCCGGCAAGTTACATAACCACGATATAGCATAGAAGAGGCAATAAATAGGGGATCGGGACTAAATCACTCAAAACGACCGGCCGGATCGTTACACGATTTGTTTTCGTATTAAATAAAAATCAAAGACTTTAAGAATATTAAAATAAGAAATTAAATAGGTAGTTTCACCGTTGGCTTGCCTAGCGGTGATGTTGGTTGCCATCATGACCTATAGTGAAAATTGAGTCGTGAAAAATTTGGCATAGCAAGAACTTGAGCAAGTTGTGCAAGATCGTATGATAGTTGTCAAGTGCCACATATGTACTTAGTTAACGACTTAGGAGGTGACAAGAGTCTTAACAAAAATAGGCGGGCCAATGACAAAATGTTAAAAGAGCAAAATAGATATTATTACAGAAATAGTCTTTCGTTCTTTTAAGAAAAGCTTTTGAAGTCGCCTCGCCAGAAATGGCTGGACACATTGGCAGAATGATAATAGTAAATAAAAATAGACAAAATGGCTGTTATTATGAAAATGGTCATTTGATACTTCCATGAAAGGCTTAAAGGTTGTCTCGGTAAAAACGATCAAATATAGGGACAAAATAATACTAGGTAACAAAACTAGACAAGATGACTATTTTTACAAAAACAGACTTTTCACCATTCCGAGAAATGTTTAAGGTTGTCTTGGCAAAAATGGCGGCGAACTGGTAAACAAAGACCAAAAATGGACGAGATAGCTAATTTTTTAAAAACGACCCTATAACACTTTCGAGGAAGATTTTAAGGATATCTCGGCAAAAACGATTGAATAAAAAGGCAATACAGTAAAAATCAGACATAAACAGAGTGATGATCATTTCTACAAAAATAGCCTTTTGGCACTTCCATGGAGGGTTTAAGGTTGGCTCGGCAAAAATGGCCGGACATAAGGCTAAATGGTAAAAAAAGCTGACAAAAAAGAACATAGTAGTTATTTTACAAAAATGACCTTTAGCACTTCCAAAGAAGATTTTAAGCCTAGCTCGGCAAAAACGGCCGGATACGAGGGCAAAACAGTAAAAGGTGAAAAAATAACTATATTTCTCCTTTTTTTATTTTTTTTTGAAAATTTTATGCACATTCGTAATTTTTTATGTTTTTTTGTGAAAAATGGGGGCCGAATCCGATGGAGCTTACCTACGTATCTCATCGAATAGTGAGAATCAAACCCGCGTAGTTCGGTATAAATTTAAAATAAAAGTGACAATTTATTTTTATTTTTAAAAAAATTGATCTCTGACATCATACCCACCAAACCACTTCGGGCTATTTTTTTATTTTTATTTTTAAAAGATGGATATTTGTACTAAAATCGAGAGAATGTTCTTTATTTCTCTCATTTTGTTCAACTGATCTATCCTCAACCGGTCAACATGCAAGCCTCCAAAATAATGCAACAACTGTTTGGGAGGTCTCAACATGAACATAATGGTCTCAATAAGGTACCTGTCCTAAATAGAATCTGACCCCTATGCAAGCCTGCTAAGTCAAATACACGTGATGCAAAAACGAACCTACTAGGATATCCAGCATGAGGTTGCGTTCTTCTATGTTTAAATCCTGGTGGAGAAAGTATCTAGACTAGATTACTCGAGCGGACAACTCGAAGCCGAGGAGGGTCAGCATACTGGTAGCATTACTTTCCGGCTTAACTGGCGGTGCTCCCCGCCTAAAACAAGTGTCACTAAAATACTTCACCGGGTATCAAGCGCATCGGTTATCTCAAAGAAGGCGGGACAAATTTAATTCATCTAGAAAGGGGTTGCACGCGAAGACAGTTTATATGCACAGTTCAACAATATCAAAGCGGTTAAAAGAAGAGAAGTATCACATTAGACCCAAATAAATCACAGTATGTACAAAAATTAATAAAGTCAACATACAAGCTCGAATTATGGTTAGTTCCCCAGCAGAGCAACCAGAGTTGTCATACCCCTTTTTCACCCCCGCTAAATATATGTTGTTCTGTTATGGATTAAAGGAGCTTTTCCAATTAAAGTGACAAAACTCATTGAGATTGTCGAGGATGAATTCCTATATTTATAGATTACTTATTAAGGTGAACTTGCAAGAGAATTGCTTCCTTTGAGGATTGTTTCTATAGTTTTAGGTCAATTAAATCTTAAATTGATAATATTTATCCATTTCAAATATTCTATCAATTTCCTTAATTGGTTCTCTACTAAATCTCTATCTTTTTACCTTTTATTTGTGTTCTTTTTATTTTTCTTCCGCAATCGTATCACTTTCTCTTTTCATGTACGATCCTTCAGACCCTCTTTCGAACCCTTTCTGTGCTCAAACATAGAATATCATTCATCAAAACCACATAACATTATGGCACTTTCGACAAGTCTGATTCCTCCTCATTTGTCTTTCGACGGCTGCCCATTTACAATTTTCTCCCTCATAAATATCATTATCAATGGCCTATTGCATAATGGCATTGTATATGTTTTAAGCTTTATCACCTCTCTTGCTCCAGTCAATTACTTACTATTAAGTTATTGCATGTAAAGAAGATTTCAATTTTAAATTAACGCAACAAAGTAAATTAGTTACGTAATGCAAAAGCATGCCAGTTACTAGAACAATAAACCTAATGTAGCTGCTATATATATGATCACTATCAAATTGGAAAAGGAAAAAAGATGAAAAAGATTAGGATAAACATAGATTAAGTATTCAAGTTAAAGTTGCTGATGTAATTAATTAACACCAGAAACAAATTATTATCCGTTACTTAGCGAATGAGTCTTAGTAAATATTTTAATTTAAGGTGCCCGTGGATCAATTTTGACTTCGGTATTATCTTTGCTATGAAATCAGGTACGTCAGCAAGTTTTCTTAACTTACCCGTTCAAATTATTTTCACTTCGAAATATAAATCCATTCAATATTGACTATTAAAATCTGGAGTTACTAACCTTTACCTACCACACATATAAAGCTTTTAATGTCACTATCCAAAGCTCGTGATAGATTGCAATGGCACCTAACATCACTGTTAGGCAAGTCCACAAGTAAACCTACAATTTAATTATCTTTTATTTTTATTTTTTTACTTTTAAAAATAAAAGTTTCCTTTTTAAGAGAATGAAGTAAGTTAGATCTCATGCAACCGCACATACTCTTTTCTCAACAAAATACCAGTGTGAGAAATACATCAACCATAGTGACAGTAATGATAAGCACAACCGTACATAAATACTAAAAACTCTCATTACCTAGTGCCACAAGTGCATGAGCAATCTAGAGAATATACAAAACTAATACAACTAATGTCTGAAAGATAATAGACAGGAATAATAAACAAGGTCGAGGGAGACTCTGGTGTTGCAGATCAAAACAAGACAAGCAACTCACCACTAAGTCTCCGTAGAAGTGCAGTTGCGCCCGTGTGACCACTGGTAGTACTTGCCGCAATACCTGCACATTCAGTGCAGAAGTGTAGCGTGAGTACGGAAAACAACGCGTACCTAGTAATTATCTAGTCTAACCTCGAAGAAGTAGTGACGAGGGGTTAACTTGCCACTTACTAGTGGTCAAGCAGTAATAGAAATACATACAGTAGACATGGTGAATGTACAACAAGTAGCAATGAAGCAAATTAAAGTACTTACAATAATTTCACATATGAGTCTATATCAAATCATGAAACGTGTCATAACTGACCTTAAAGGCGCTAACTCAATTGTTACCAAACAAAATCCAGTCTCAAGTATTAAGCACAAAGGTGCCGAGGCGAATGACCTGATCCCATAGGAATAGTGGTACTCATTGCTGCCGAGGCAAACGGCCCAATCCCATAAGAATAGTGTTACTATACTGCCGAGGTGAAAGGCTGGATCCCATAAGAGTAGTGCTATCATACTGCCGAGACGAACGGCTCGATCCCATAAGAGTAATTTATTATACTACCGAGGCAATGACTCAATCCCATGAGAGTAGAGAAATTTACCTCGCTCACGAAAGCACATGCCAATCGAGAAGACACGGATTCATAGTTTATCAAATATTTCTCATTTTTTTCAAAGTAAGAGGCTAAGATGGTATCTTTATTCGAATCCTCAATCTCAGTCATAATCAAGAAAATCGATACACATTATAGGTGCAAATAGCACAATTAAAGGCATGATATGAATCTAAATCTACCCGGACATCTCATGAATATAACAACGTACGGACTTTCTTCACCTTGTGCGTATGTAGCTCCCCTCAACAAGTAGCACACAATAATTAACACACCTAAGGGGATAAGTTCTCTCTTACAAGGTTAGGCAAGAGACTTATCTCGATTCCAAGTCCTTAATCCAGCTCTTCAACCTCACTATAACTCTACAAACGACGCTGAAGATTCCGAAACTAACCAAAAGCTGTATAAACTAATAAATGTATGCTCAAAAGTTCATAATTTAGCTATTAAACTAATTTTCCTACCAAATCCGAGAAGTTCATAAAAATCACCCCAGGACCCACGTGCCCGGATTTCGAAAATTTTCGAAGATAAATGTTACCCATGACTTTAAGAACTCAAATATATAATTTATTTCCAATTCCATGATTAATTTCGCGGTCAAATCTCATTTTTACCAAACCCTAGGTTCCAACAAAATTCCACAAATTTTTTCTTAATTTCATGTTAAATCTACTCATAATTTGTGTTTTTAAATCAAAAATTGATGGGGATCACTTACCTCTTGATGTTGATGAAAATTTCCTACAAAATGCTCTCAAAATCGTACAAGATCAAGTGAAAAATGAGAGAAAAGAGGCTAAGTCCTGTATTAAATTCAAGTCTGCCCCAGTGATCCCTTCTTTATGATCGCGGAAAATGCCTCGCGATCATGAAGGTCAAAATTTGCCATTGCCCAAAAACATTCTTCGCATTCGCGGTTGGGGGTTCATGTTCGCGATGAACCACTGCTCAGCCTTTCACGTTCGCGAAGGCCAAAGGCCTCCCTGCCTAGCTCCTCCGTTTCCTCTTCGCGATCGCGGTTGGGTCTCCGTGTTTGTGAAGCACTACCAGGCCAACCTTGGCGATCGTGTTCCCTTCTTCGCGAGCGTGTAGCACACCAGCAGTTTTTAGCCAACTTAAAACATGCTCCAGGTGGTCTGAAACACACCCGAACCACCCGAGACCCCGTCCAAATATACCGTTAAGTCCATAAATACATTATAGACTTACTCAAAGCCTCAGAACACACAAAAACAACACCAAGAATCAAGAATCTTACCTCAAAACCTCATTAATCAACTTTGAAGCTTCCAACTCATTTCAACCAACTCCGAATGCGTCGAAACATACTTAGACAACTCGAAATGACACTAAATTTTACGCACAAGTTATAAATCACTATACGGACCTATTCCTAGGCTCGAATCCCAAACATACCTCGATTACACCAAAGTCTACTTCAAACCAAATTTAAAGAACTTGAAAACCTTCAATCGCCAACATTCAACATTAAGTGCCGAAACGCTCCCGGGTCACCCCGAAACTCGATTCAAAGACACGCCCAAGTCCAGAATCATCATGAACCTATTGGAACCATCAAATCCCGGTTCCGAGGTCGTTTACATAAAATGTTGACCCAAGTCAAACTTGACCATCCTAGGCCACTATTAAGGAACTGAGTGTTCCGCTTAGGCTCGAACTCTTCCAAATCCGAACCAACCATCCCCGCAAGTCATAAAATAATTAAAGAACATACGGAGAATCTTAATTAGGAAAACAGGATCTAAAAAGCAAAACGACCGATCGGGTCATTATATTAATCATTCTCATGGATAGAAAATAATCTAATGGCTAACATTTTTAGTGATTACAAAAAGAAACTACGGGTTTCATCTATTATGAAGGTTTACAAGAAATACTTTTCAACATCTCAATCCGTGAGATTAATTCCCTCTGAATTAAGGACTGAGTATTATTTCTGTTGGAGTAAAATAGTAGGGTTTCTCCACCATTTAACTAAATTTCCATTTTCCAACAAACAACTTAAGGAATGGAAAATCAGAAGAGTTGCATGTGCTTACAGCTTCAAGTAACGATTATATGAACTTAATTTCTATGCGCGGATTGGACAATTTGTTTTTCCTCACTGTCAATTAAATCACCTTAGATGATTAAGGTAGATTTTTTTATTGTATTAAAATATATTAATAATATAATTTTTTCCGTTGTCAGTGTATATATAAGATGAAACGAAAGCAAACAAGCATGTCAAACCAATTTACTTCACACATGCAAAGCTCCAACTTGTCCAATATCTTAACATATTTTAAGAAAACATCAAATAAGCAGAAATATGGATGAACTATAAACCAATAAGTAAATAGCCAAAATTCATCAATATTATCTCTGCCAAAATATTTTGGCTGCTTTTTCTATTGATGAATTATAAGCATATCTTTCCAGCACGAGCTTATAACTTTGACTTTTTCTAGAATTGATGTCAGTACGATTATTTGTATAGAAAGAAAAAACATCATTAGCTATTGTCCCATTATCGGTGTATTAGTACTATATAATTTTTGAGAGAGCAACTTCTCCCGAAGTTTGCGATATTATATTTACGTATTTTATTTTAATTTCTTTCTGATAATTATTTCAACATATAAATCACTAATGTAAAATAATTACAATCTGACAATTTACCAAACCTGAATGGAGGATTCTGAAATTAAAGTTTATGCTGATGACGTAAAAAATTTACACAATCCATCACTTGTAAGATAATTGCCATTAATTATATATGTTAAGTATTAATTCACGATCCGATAAAATGAGAACTAACCTACTATCACTAGCTAAATTACTTTTATAGTGTAAAAACACTTTAAGCTATATTGTATAACTAAAATCCAATGCTATTTTCTCTGGTTAATGATCAACCAACGGTTTGCTAATGATTTACTCATAAAAATAACATTTCCATCCAGCTTAAATAACATTCTGCAAAAAGATCTTTCCTCAATGATTTTTTAGTATAGTTTCTTTATTTACATGAACAATTACGTCCAACGCACTTTGATATGGTAAATTAAAGAAAACAATAATTATTGGTATATCCTGTCTTTAACCTAAATTGCACAATGAATAATCTATTTCTTTCTCATCATGCTTAAAAATTAAGAGTTAACTAGAATATGAAAAGTTAAACAGGAAAAATAGCTTGCTTATTCACATAACTCAATTCAAACAAGTTAGTTTGACTATAAGAAAAACAAGTTGGTAATTAGTGATATCAAATTGAAGAATGCCATTGTCCTTGTCCTTCATGGTTTTATGGATGAAAGTTAAATTATTTGGTGTGAATATTAATTGGAGAAGAATGTGACATTGATGAGGTGATTCCTGGCTAGCCAAGGGATGTTCACATCCACAATTTTATATATTTGCATTTCGGGGTCGATTACATCTTTCTTTTCTTAACTTCTGGAACTTTCTATATTAATATGTCTAAGTTCACGGCGCTAGCCCACTGAGAGTATGGGTTTGATAATTATTTTCCTTCGTATATATCTTTCCTTTAATTTGGGAGATTATATTGTCTCTTCAAGGTATTTATCGGCTGTGAATAGATTATGTAATTTAATTTCTGTTTTGCTTTATGTGATTTTTTTTTAGTTTGTTTAAGAATGTACTATGATATATTTTTATTTTTAGAAACTTTTTAACTTTTAAATTTCACATTTTATCTTAATGAGATATTTTTATAGATATTTTTATAGCTATAAAAATATCGTGTTATATTTAAAACCAAAACTTCTAAATATACTTTTGCCATGTGTCAAAGGTCTTCTTTTTACTTTTTAAAGGACTTAGACGAAAGAAGAGACTAATATTTAGAAAACTTAAATAAATTAGCAGCAGTGAGTGGTCCTCTGTTTCCCACAATTTGTCGTCAAAAGACTAATTTTGAACCTTTATGAATTATGATCCTCCATCTGATAGCCGCCATGCCTTTACTGGAAAGTTGTTTCCTCTTCTACTACATTATTTATGGTATACCGTCTACAGTTTATGTTGATTCGATTTTACGGCGATCCCTATGAAGTGTGATACTTGATCAGACAGGTTTTGAAGTTTACGAGTTCAGAATTTTAATTTTTTTAAATTATGAGGTTCTAAATTAATTATTTCTACCTATTCTATCATTTCTTAAAACAAATAATATAAGATTTGGATCAAACTAACTGACTTCGAAGGTACCCTGGCGGACTTGAATCTAAGACTGTAAAGTGGGCCGGTTTGGGCCCGGGACCGGCACGGACCCGCGGTCCTGGTGGGCCTAACGGGCCTAGTGGTCCGGTCCCTAGTGGTCCTGGGCTTTTTAACGGGTAAGGCCCGTCACGAGCTGGGTAGAACAAAAGGCCCGGCAGGCCCGGGACCGCCAGGCCCGTGACCGCCAAGCGGGCCTGGGCCGGGCCCAACGGTAAAATTCTTAAAAAGAAAATTTTTTTTTTTAAGAAATAGCCAACGGCCAGATTTTTAAAATCTAGCCGTTGGAGCTTCAATTTTACCGTTTGAGCTTCAGAAAATAGCTATTTTGGCCCCCAAACTTTAATTTAACCCAAACTTTTTATAAATACACTTTTTACCTATTCCCACCTATAAATACCCTCCCCATTCTTTCATTTTTAACTCACAAATTCTCTCAATCTCTCTCTAATTATTTCCATAAGTGCTTACTTTATTATTTCAATTTCGTTAAAAATTGTGAAGTTGGTGAATTGAAGTATTAAAGTCTTCAAGTCTTCAACAATATTCAATTTTCAAGAAGTTGTTCGTCAATTCGGTAACCTCGTTCCAACTCTTTAATTTTTAATATATTGTTGTGTTTGTTTTAATTAGTTTAATTATAATTAATATGGATTTTTCATTGAAAAAATGTTTGGTGGTAAGGGCAAGGGAAAATCTAAAATTGGCCAATCTAGTAGCCAAGCTACTCCTCTTCCCCCTGTTACCCGTCCTGCTCGACCTATTATTCTAGATAGTGATCACCCTTGTTTTCAATTTTCCGATAGTCAATATTATCATGATGTTGCACCCGGTAATCAATTAGATGACCAAACGATGAATGTTCTTTATGGTAATGAAAGTATATTTGAAAATAATGTTTTAGATGAAACCCAACCCGATTTAGATGAAACGCAACCCGATTTAGATGAAACACCTACTAGTCCTAATAATAACCCAACTGATGACCCTCCTGTAGTAACCCCTACATTTGATAGAAGACCTCCTAGACGGGCCGAACCATCTCTTGTTTGGCACTTTTTTATTCAATTAAGAGAAGAAAATAAAGCTAAGTGTAAAAGTTGTGGGTCTTTGTTGGCACATAAATATACTGGCAACCGTAGCGGTACGGGTAGTTTAACTAGGCACATAATGAAACACCCTAGTGATAAACAAAGATATTTACAAATGAAAGTTGCGGAAGAGGGGACGGGCGTAGGTAGTTCGGTTCCACCTAGTGCAGGTTCAAACTTAGTCCAACCCGGAATTAACATCGTTACCGGGTGGAATTTTATACTACGATCCAAACAAGGATCGTGAAGAATCAGCAAAAATGGTAACAGTTATGTGCTTACCATATAGTTTTCCTTCTAACTCTCATTTTATACAGTATATTAGAAAAATTTATAATCCTACTTATAAAGGATGGCCTCGTGCTACCGTGAAGGCCGATATTTATAAATATAAGCATGAATATGAACAATATTTGCGATATCTATTTACCCATATAGATTGTCGCATTGCAATTACTACGGATATAGGTAGGAGTGCCAATGACTGTGACTATTTAACCGTTACAAGTCATTGGATAGACGAGGACTGGATAATGCAAAAACGCATTATCGCCTATAGAATAATTAACTCACGCCACACTGGTAGATTTATTGCTAGCACGGTATCAGACATTTGTAGATATTTTTGTATTACAGAAAAAATAATGTCTGTTACCATGGATAATGCGTCTAGTAACACAAACGCAATAGGCATGCTTACAACTACTTTAAATCCCGCATTTTCTAATATTTTTCAAGTTAGGTGCATTTGTCATATTTATCATTTAATTGTCGGTGACGGAATGAAAATGTTAAACTTAGAAATAGAAAAGGTAAAAATGGCTCTTAATTGGCTATTTTACTCAAACCGTAGGAGTAGACTTAGAGAATATTTTAAAAAATGTGATGAAAGTGGCCTTAGAGAAAGAAAGGTTCCTAAACCTTGCCCGACTAGATGGAATTACATGTATGAAAGTCTAGTTGTTGCGTATGAATATAGGAACCCAATTACCGCAACCTACAATACTCGTGTAGGTAGTGGTGATGATGAAGACGACGAGCACCTAACTAATCAAGATTGGGTTAACGTTAAAACACTTATAGATTTTTTAAAATAATTTTCAGTAGCAACTAACGATTTATCTGGGCAATACTATCCTACTATTTCTAACTGTTTAGTTTATATTGCTGCACTTGCAAAATTATTTGATCAATTTGTAGATAGTGTAGTTTATCAATATGCCACTGATTCTATGAAAGCAAAACTTAAAAAATATTTTTTCCCTATCCCCCCTATTTATGGCGTTGCCGCACTATTAAACCCTACCATGAAATTAGGAGGTCCCCAAGTTTGGTATTCAAAAATTTATGACTCTTTGTCACTTTCACCTGAGGAATATGCAACACTTGGAGATGCAATAGCCTCAATTAAAATAAAAGCACAGACAATTTATAATGCATATCAAACTGCTTTAGATCGTGCTAGACCCAATATTCCAACTCCTACTTCGTCCACTTCACGAACAACTAAAAGAACTGCTGGCATAAAGGCCCTCAGTGCTTGGACGGAGTTCAGGGGTTCCCAAGGTGGAAATATTGGTGATAGTTCACAACTAAATGAGCTTCAAGTTTATTTGTCGCAGGGACTTGAATCAAAGAATCCCGACGGCTCCTTCGACGTTTTGGAATGGTGGAAGGACAAACAAAAAC
>MCJB01049633.1:0-31070 GCA_002018475.1 Nicotiana obtusifolia
ACTATACAAAGCAGAACAAACAGCATCTAACGACACATTCTCCTTCCCATGAAGTAACGTAGTCTCCAAATGTTCAAATTCATCGGGAAGAGATGATAACAACATCAAAGCCAGATCCTCATCCTCAAACTTCACATCTAAATTCAACAGGTCTGCTACTAATTGATTAAACATAGTGATGTGTTCATTCATAGTAGTACCTGATTGGTAGTCAAATCGGAACAGTCTTTTCTTCATGAGGAGTTTGTTCTGACCGTTCTTTTTCAGAAACTTGTCCTCCAAAGCCTTCCACAATTTGTGTGCAGAAGTCTCATTTTTGAAGGCATACTTCTGCTCTCTGGACAGGCAGGATCGAATAGTTCCGCACGCCAACCGGTTGATGATGTTCCAGTCTTTATCCTCTACTTCTTCTGGTTTCTCTTCTTCAATAGCAATATCAAGACCCTGCTGGAAAAGAGAGTCCAAGACCTCTCCTTGCCACATGCCGAAATGGCCAGTGCCATTAAATATCTCCACCGCCAATTTCAAACTGGACACCGGGAACCTCGACCATGATGACGAGGTGCCCGACACCCCAGATGGAATATTTGTGACAGCACCCTTCGTTTCTTGATCTTTATTTGCCATGACAGACTCAATATATAATATTCAATATTACAACGAATTTCAAACAACCCAAAGGTGAACCTTCAGTTCAGTTACCAAGATAAATCTTTTCTGATGTGGAAGATCAGACTATGCTGCAACCACAGAGCATACTTTGATAGTACCTTGGCTCTGATACCAATTTGTTGGGAAAATCGGGTAATTTTCCCACTACGACAACACAACTAGTGAAATGAACTAGTTCAAAAACAAATGAACTACACAGAACACTAATACAAATACCCGACAAATAATATTGAATATTATACTACAACAGAAAAGAAATAAAGCGGAATAATAAAAGAGACAAAGAAAGAACACACCCGAAAATTTGTTAACGGAGTTCAGCCAATTTAGCCTAGTCTCCGAGCACCGCTCAAACAGCCCGCTTTTTATTAATGTGGGAGAAGAGAGTTTGTTGGGATACTAACATTGAAGGAGGAGGAGTTAATTTATAATCTCCAAACCTCCTTCCCAATTTGTTAACTACCGATGTGGGATTCTAAACTAAGCCAAAAAGTCAACAGTATCTAAATTGGTTAATATTTTTGGAATTTCTCTATGCCTTTTCTTTATCTCTTCATTTGACTCTTTATATGATTCTTTGCATAAATTTTCCTTTCTTAACACGAATCTTGCTCTAATTATGTGATGGCCGAATTTTACATGTATTCCTTTATATGTTTTTAAATTTAATGATTTGAATCAGTCATTCCTTTTTACTTCTGATTTTGTAATTGATTCTGTCAAATCCATGCTTGGCTAATTTACAGCCCTCAAAATTTTAAACTAGAGCACTATTTTTACAAGTATAAGTACCTATAGTTCTTTAAGCTTTAGGGGAGAGGCATTCGCTACTGCTCTCACCGATGCTATTCACTATCTCTATAACACTTTTTCTTGATTACTATTCTCTTTCGGCTTTCTCTGTTGTCACCTTTTCTATGTTGTTTGAGAATCAAGACATAAACTTTGACGTTGCTGAGTTATTGTAAATTGTTCGTCGCTTGCTTTACTGTTGAATGACGCTTGTTTGTGCCTTACTGCTAAAATGTGTTCAATAACTAGATGTCATGCCTTTAAGTTTCTTATGACATAAACCCATACTCCGTTGAAGACCAGTAACTTGTAATCTATTTGTGCCTCTCTTGGTTTGGTTTGTTCAGCTGAGACATGTAAATGGATAATCGTTAGGACATAATAACGTAATTGATGAATACAAGTCTGTTATTCTGTTTAACTGGTTCCAGTATGTATCTGGGCTATTGTTGTGTATTGTTTGAGGTATAGGGAGCCTAAATCTTGTGCCTCGGATTAGAGATTTGGGTCATGGGAACCGGGAGAAGGCCGAGAAGATACCTATGAGGAGTCTGCCAAGATTTGTATTTTATTTTAGTTTTTAGTGTCGGCTTAGTCATTAGTCTGTTGTGCTAATTTATAATAAGTAGTAATCTGATAATGTAAACAACTCGCACTTATACACTTGCTATGTTTACAGAGTAATATTTGACTGTTAAGTGTGTTTTTTGTGTTATTTCCATGTTTAGATAATTTGATATGTGAATTAGTTTATTGCCTTGACCACCAACTTCATGTTTAGTAAGTTTAACATAGGTGGTAAAGAATCAATTTTTTCTACTTCTTTCTTGTTTTAATTTCTTCACTAGTTTTAAGTAGCGACCTTGGCTCTTAAAATAAGCTAAGTCTTTTACAGTTTAGTATCCAAGTCTATAATTGGTTTAGCATTCATTATTGCAAGTTCATTTTAGCTTCGGTCAAAATTATTTTTGTTTTCCATAAAATAAGTAGCGTCTCACATATTTTAGGCCTTACTTTACAATAGATTTTCAGTATTTTGGTCTAAATGCAACAAAGCGGAGATTATAACTTTGGTGTTAATTCAACAACCTCATTTCGAAAATTTCCCTTAGTTTTAGCTTATTCTTCCAAGTGAACACGTTACTTCAAGGTTTGAGCTCAATAATCATCTATCTGCTTAATAATTTTGGTCCGCTTAGTGTTTACTAGCTAGCTTAGAATAAATTTGTTTTTCACATCTAGTTATGTTACTATATTATTTTGTGTATTGATTTTACTAAATCAGTAAAGTTACTATATTATAGGAGATCATTTTCAGGATTTTTTCGTTCCTATACAATATTTGAAACTTATTTACCAAAATTGTTCTAATTTTGTATATTACCCACCTTAAACGAGGATTACTTACAAATTATATACATTCCACCTTAAAAGGCTCTCAATCCATTATAAGCGCCTTCAATCAAGGGATTTAGTTACACACTTTTTCTTTTTTTTTTCTCCTCTCTCCCCTCTTCTCTCAGAATATGGGGACAAAAGATACTCCCAACAGTCAACATTTTTCACAAAACAAATCAAGTAATTGAAGTAATTTCTTTCGCCTTATAACATTGTTCAGCTATTAAAGAAATATAGTCGGCGATCTAAGTCTTGAGATTCGGAAGTGGTACACTATTTTGGTGACAGCAAGATATGCAATCAACTAAAATGGATGATAGTCTAATACTCATGGTTCTGTTTATAGGACTTCATGTTAATGATACTTGCGTATATAGAGATGGATGAAACTATGGAGCCCAAAATGGCTAAATGATGTAAGAGAATTTATAAGTATGAAGAATATCATATTCAACTAAAACACCAGTTCTATTTCTTAAACTACATACTATGAAGCTGATAGTCATGCTTTACAATGCACTGCAGTTGAAAACCAATTGCTAAATAATCCTTTTTCACACTTACTAGAAGTACTTTTTTACAATATCATTTCTGTTGTTCATAACTTCTTTTTCTTTAAGCCATCATATGAATTATTATGAACAAGACTACATTTAGAATACACTCGTAGGAATTCCAAAAGAGGACGTATAATGGCAGTCAATGGTAGTTCAATATGAGTGACATATTGGATTACTTTAAGCTTGGCATTTTACAAAACACTTACATTATTAAATCACAATAATTAGGTTTCCCAAGGAATCAATAATTATTTATCAGCACAATCTAAAAGAGAACTCTACTGAATCTAAACTTCATTGTATATTTATATTCAAACTAAACACATAAAATCTCTATTTCTAAGAACAATATATGGTACATCAACATACAAATTTAAAATAAATTTCGTACAAATTTAATGTAAATTTGATATCTACCACAACATACATAGTAAAAATAAATTTCATACAACTAATCATATATTATACAAACTTATTTACAACTTATCTACAACTTTCATACATTATTTCTACCCAATTAAATATAAATATAATATCATACAACTTAAATATAATTTTTATATAAATTTTATACAATATGTCTTTTGCATATAATTTGTATCTGATTTGTATATATGTTGTCTGTGATGTGTGCTTCTTCCTCTCTAAAATTCCAATCAAAACTTACTCTCTTAATGCAATTTTGATACATATCAACAACTTTATGTAAAAAGATAGTATTAATAACTTAAATACAAATTTTATACAACGATTCATACACTGTACAACTATTTTTCAACTTTCATACAACATTCAAATAAAATATATATATATAACTACAAAAGAATACAATTTACATACAACTTTACTACAATTTCGTAAGTATATTGTATGTCATGTATTGTATGTCATGTATTCTTCTTCTTCTTCTTCTTCTTCTTCTTCTTCTTCTTCTTCTTCTTCTTCTTCTTCTTTCAATATGAAATTCATCCAAAATCAAGTCTAATCTTTACCAAAAAACCCTCCAAATTGAGATATAAACTCCAAATAATATTCTCAATTGTTTGCAACAACACTCAATCCAAACTAATAATGAATTCTGAACACCCAAATTCGATTTCAAAACTTCAAAGCTTCTTAATGGCTATCAATGGTGGAGAGTCAAACACCTTCAAAATTTGTAATCCTACAAAGAATTAGGAGAGATTAAAGTCTCCGCATATGTTATAGCCCAACTAAAGCAAAGTGAATCTTCGGGCTTTGCAATTTTAACTTCCTTGAACATTCATCTTTTCAAATCATAAACTGATATTCCTTATGAGTCTTCAAGCTTTGCGAGAGAGAGAGAGAGAGAGAGAGAGAGAGAGAGAGAGAGAGAGATGACCAACTAAAGCAAAGTGAATCTTCAGGCTTTGCAAGAGAAAGAGAGAGAGAGAGAGAAAGAGAGAGAGAGAGAGAGAGAGAGAGAGAGAGAGAGAGAGAGAGATATGACCAACTAAAGCAAAGTGAATCTTCAGACTTTGCAAGAGAAAGAGAGACAGAGACAGAGAGAGACACAGAGAGAGAGAGACGTAGAGAGAGTGAGCAAGTATAAAGGGATAAGGAAATAACTGATATTCTTTATTCAATTCCTAATATAAAGGGATACTCATTTAAAACTTATTTGTATATAATTGGTAAATTATATATGACCATGTAATTAAATTGAAACTTGAGTAGCGAGGGTAATAAGGTTTTAATTAGTGAATAGGAAGGTAAAAATTCCCTCGTTTAACCACTTTAATTATCATCTTTCAACTTTATTAATTCGGAGGCTAACATGAGCCCTTACTTGCCTTATCTGTTAATTGTTCAAGTCTCAATGTGCTCCCTTTTATGTGATGTTAATAAGAATAGAAGCAGTAACCTTTATTTTTATTTAAGTCTAGAACTTCCTTTAGGTAGTGTCCAGTACCTCCTGGACTATAGGAATGGGACGAGTAGTTTAATTAAGACGCAATATAAAAATAACTAGTGCGTATTAGGTAAATAACTTAAAGATAGTAATGAAGGTAGTGGAAATGATACACAAATTGCCTGAATAATCATTGCAGTTTGGCTATAAAATCTTAGCAGACTTGCACGGAAGTTGATCCATTAAGCTTAAAAATTTAGGACTCTATTTAATTAATTAATTGATCATCCTTATGTATTTCATTTGTGTGAGGTAGCTAGATTTTCATTCATTTTTCTGCATTCCCAAGTTTAATTTATGTAACAGATTTATGTTTTCCCAATCAACAAAAAAAATGTGCTTTTCCTAATGAATGTTTCTGGTTGTCCAAATTATTATCTTTTTCTTTGATCTTTTTTCTTATTATACTTTTGCTCACGTAGAATAGTTGATACATATTGAAACCCATTTAAAAGAGTTGTTACATATTGAAGATCGCTTTCACGAGAAAACGGGACGCGACAGTAATATGAAACATTAATTGTTTAGAATTTGATATTTGCTAGTTTATTCATTTCATGTCTAAATAAGATTTGTTTTAGAATTGTATAGGAATAGGTTTTCACGTTTCTAGTTGAAATAGATTTCATACTATCATAAATAGGATATTGATGGCTTATTTTATGTGTGGTGGAGAAATAAAAAAATTGTAGAGATTATTCAGAGTTTCAATAAAATATATACCTTCGTATTGTATCAAAGCTTCTACGATCTTGGGAGAGAATCAAATAGCTTCCGCTGGCGGCGGGCAACACTAGTCAATGTGTGCCGCCCATCTAGTCATTGAATTGTATAGGATAAAATTAGTTTACATTAAATGATCGAATGGCAACGTGACACGTGGAACCAAAGACAGGTAGAAAGTATATTGCGTAATAACCAGTACCGGGAACAACAACAACTGCAGTACTTGATGGCATTCCATGAAGAATAATCCCTGGCATTAAATGGGCATTCGTTGCAGAGAATATTTGCATTTAAGGCCTGCCGTTACATATTCATCAATGGTCCTCTTTATCGTCATTTAAGAGGGGCTTGATCCTAGGATCTTGTTTCCCTAGGTATAACTATAAATAGTAGACTCAACAGCCATTGTAACACACGAAATTCTTGGCAAAACTTATGCTATATTCCATTCTCAAGTTCAATAAATAACTTTCTTTTCTCTTTATATTCTTATTTCTGTCCCCAAATGCACTTCTCTCGGAGCCAAGCTTGTCATTTCCTTTGATTTTAACCTCTTAATCTTATTTTTAATCTTGTTTATTTATCATTTTTGGATCAAATCAGTAAGCTTTTCTATAAACCACGTAACAAATTAAACTATACCGTTTTACAAGTAAATAGTTTGGCACCCACCGCGGGGCTTAGACAGCTGCGCAATTGATTTGATCCTTGCGTTTATTACTAACTTGTTTGATTCTTTGTTTCTTGGCAAAAAATCAAAAATGACAGCTAATTATGTCAGCATTGCACACAATGTTGAGAGACATGAAAATCTACCTCAACACGAGGATTCAATCAGCGAAACCTGTAACCAGGGGGGGTGGGGAAACCCCGGTACGTGGAGGACAGTACCACTACATGTACAAGATCCAACTCCCGATGATGCAGAAGGTGAACACGTTGCAGAAATAGTAAGGATCTTAAGAGAGCAACAGAAGGCTATCATGGGCCACCTCTCAAGGCAGGACTAGGTCATGAAGGATTTCAAGCAAGCATTGTCAGGCGCTTCCAACAACACAAATGGAAGAGGCCTAGTTCCACCGGTGTTCCTGCAAATCAGATGGCTCAAAGAGTTGATAACAATACCCCAAGGGGTGAGGTCGAACTTTGACGGTACTGGGGGGACTGGTAGTAGATCCGGTAACAATAATGGTAATGATCCCTTCAAGGACGAACTCATGAGATTCATGAGGGAGATGAATGAGCGGATGGATCAAAATGCGAAGGAGTTTCATGCCCGAATGGATCAGATTCCGGGCGTACAATGGTTTGAAGGGCCCGAATTCAAAAAACATGCTCAATTACCGTTCAAACCGAGCGTTGACCGGAGTTTAATCCCCAAGAAATTCAAGATGCCAGACATACCAAAATACAATGGGACTTTGGACCCTCAGGAGCACATCACAGCTTATACAATGTTTGTGAAAGGGAACAATTTAGCTCAACATGAGATCGAATCGGTTCTACTGAAAAAGTTTAGAGAAACCCTCACAAAGGGGTCCTTGACATAGTATTCGCTTTTACCCGAGCATTCAATTGACTCTTATGAAATGCTTGTAGATTTATTTATTAAGGCCCATGACAGGGGAAGAAAGGTCCAAGCAGGAAGGCGGACATATTCAAGATGGCACAAGGTGAGTCTGAACTGCTACAGGAGTTCGTGATTAGATTCTGGAAAGAGAGGATGCTGCTACCGGTCGTACCACACGAATGGGCAGTGGAGGGATTCACAAATGGTTTGAACCCGAGGAGCTCCGACGCCTTTCGAAAGCTAAAGGAAAGCCTTCTTGAACTCCAAGCGACTATATGGGCGAATGTCCATAACCGCTATGAGTCAAAAATAAGGATAGAAGATGATCAGCTCGGGTTTCCGACATCAACCAAGGGGCGGGATCGAGACAAAAATAGGGAGAATTTCAAAGATGATTTGATGCAGACCGACGATCTTCTAAAGGCCGTTTCTTGCTTTATGAGAGAATCGAGGGACACTATAGAAAAGGGTTCGGGTCCTCATATAGTTTCGCTCCCGAAAGAAGAACTAACTGTGGCCGGAAAAATAGATCGTTGCAAGAGAAAAAGGTATCGGGGACCCGGGATTCCACTTATCCCAGGTTGTTAGATTACTATTTCAATATAAGCATAGTGGAGTTGGTATCGACGATGAGGAATATCAAAGAAGCACAATTTCCCAAGCCAATCAGATCTGATCTCAGCTAGAGAGATCCTAGCTTGTGGAGTGAATATCATGGGACTCACGTCCACAGAACTGGGGACTACAGGAATCAGCGTGAGGAGGTGGCAATGTTGCTCTAAAATGGCCGTCTCAGGGAGTTCTTGAGCAATCGAGCCAAGAATAATTATGACCACAACCTAGACAACGCAGAACCCTCAAAGATAGGAGAAGACCCTTCTCTGTTGACTATCAACATGATTTTCGGAGAAAATGAAATCAATGGCGTAACCTTCTCGGCGGCCAAGAAGACCAAGGTATCAGTGACCTACAGCAAGAGACTCCGTGAAGTAATCGAAGATGACATCACCTTTATGGAGGAGGACACCGATGGATTTCTACTGCCACATAACAACGCCCTGGTAATCTCTCTTAATGTTCTAGATTTTAAGATTATGCGTGTTTTGGTTTACCTAGGAAGCTTAGCCAACATAATTCAATGGAGAGTGGTAGAACAAGCCAAATTAACTGGAAGTATCATTCCGGTGACAAAGCTCCTCGCCGGGTTCAGCTTGGCAAGTATGACAACCCGTGGAGATATCCTGCTGCACACGAACGCCGAAGGGGTAACAAAGACCACCTTATATGAAGTGGTGGACAGTGGCATTGGATACAACATAATTCTCGGTAGGCCATGATTACATGAGATGAAAGCCATACCATTAATATATTACCAAATGCTAAAGTTTTTGATCCCAGAGGGAATCAAACAGATAAGAGGAGATCAACCAACAATAAGAGAAATAAACGCAGTGTCGATTTCCAGCAGTAAAGGGAAGGAGCCCAGCAAATAGCAATTACAAGAATCGACGCCTGTTCCTGTGCCAAGTGAAGATAATAAGGTCGAGGAGTTATTGGAATTCCACCAGGTATCGAGATATTTTCAAGTACCGGAAGAGACAGACACGTCCAAGTCCACGGTAGAAGAACTCGAGCAAGTGGCTTTGTTCGAAGAATTCTCGGAGAGGAAGTTTCACTTGGTAACAAGACTCAATCCCGAACTCATGTAAGGATTTATTAATTTCCTTAAAGCTTACGTTGATTGTTTTTCATGGTCGCACTCGGATATGACATGTATCCCACTAGAGGTGGCCGTGCACAAGCTAAGCTTGGACCCGAGCTTCCCTTCGATAAGGAAAAAGAAATGCTTAATAGCCGAGGTTAGAAACAGGTTTGTCAAGGAAGAGGTAACTTGACTACTTGATATCGGTTCAATCCGGGAGGTAAAGTATCCCAAATGATTAGCTCATGTAGTTGTGGTTTCGAAAAAGAATAAATTTTTTTGAATGTGCGTAGATTATAAAGACTTGAATAGGGCGTGCCCTAAAGACTCGTTCCCATTGCTAAACATTGATCAAATGATTGATGCAACTGCCGGGCACGAGTTAATGAGTTTTCTCGTTGCCTATTCCAGGTACAATCGAATCAAGATGAACGCGGAGGATCAAGAAAAAAACTTCATTCATAACGAACTTTGGCACATATTGTTATAATGTGATACCCTTCGGGCTTAAAAATGCCAAAGACACTTATTAGAGGCTCGTGAACAAGATGTTTAAGAAGCAAAATAGGTAAAATAATGGGAGTAGACATAGATGACATGTTGGTCAAGTTTTTGAATGCAGGTGATCATTTAATGCACCTCCAAGAGACCTTCGATATCTTGAGCAAGCATAACATGAAGCTCAACCCGAAAAAATATGTGTTCGGGGTTGGCTCCGGTAAGTTCTTGGGTTTCTTGGTCTCACAGACAAGGATCAAGGTAAATCCTGATAAAATCAATGCTATAGAAAAAAATCCGGACTAGTTAATGAGCATAAAAGAAGTATAGAGGCTAACAAGAAGATTGGACGCATTAACCAGGTTCATCTCTCGATCCTCGGAAAAATGTCATCACTTTTTGTCAGTTCTGAAAAAGAAGAATAATTTTGAATGGACTCCGGAATGTCAGCAGGCCTTGAAAGACCTAAAACGGTATCTATCAAGCCCCCTTACTATCAGAATTGGGGGAAGGTGAACTATTGTTAATATACCTAGCAGTCTCGGAGGTAGCGGTAAGTGACATTCTAATCTGGAAGGACGAAGGTATGCAATTTCATGTCTATTATGTTAGTAAAACTTTGTTAGGAGCGGAGACTCGTTATCCGCACCTCGAAAAACTGGCCTTAGCTCTCGTACTCGCCTCTCGAAAGCTTAGGCCGTATTTTTCAGTGCCACCTAATAGCCATTATGACAACCTTCCCCTTGCGAAATATTATTCACAAGCCTGAGTTGTCAGGCAGGTTGGCCAAATGGGCAGTCGAAATTAATGATGTCGATATTGAATACAAGCCTAGGACTGCGATCAAATCACAAGTTTTGGCCGACATTGTGGCCGATTTCAGTCCCGGGTTACTGCCCTTGGCTACTAAAGAAGCGGTGCTGGTGTCAGAAATGACATTAGGAGTTTGGACCTTGTTCACGGATGGAGCTTCCAATGTGAAAGTGTTCGGGCTTGGGGTGGTCCTAATCACGCCTTTGGGGGAAACCCTAAGGCAGGCCACAAAACCCTTTTTGTTAACTAACAATGAAGTCGAGTATGAGGCTTTGGTTGCAGGACTCGAACTGGCCCGGAGACTTGGCTCCGAGGTCATAGAGATCAAATGTGATTCCCAGCTGGTAGTAAACCAAGTGTATGGGATTTTCGACAAAAAGGAGGAATGCATGCAGCAGGATGTGAATAAAGTCCAGGCATTGCTTGCACTATTCAAGGAATTGTCAATCACACACATTACGAGAGAAGAGAATGTGGAAGTAGATGCGTTGGCTAATTTGGGGTCGTCTATGGAGATGAAAGGATCCGACTCCGATATTATTGTTCAACTTCTGCATTCGGTACTAGATGTGGATGGCTATTACGAAGTAAATACAACTAACGTAGTCTAGGACTGGAGGAATGAGTTCATCGAGTATTTTAGGCACGACAAGTTTCCCAAAGACCCGAAGGCGTCCCGTTACATAGGATATTGTACCAAGGCCCGTTGGCCCGATGTTTAGGAGCCTCGGAGGCAGACTACATGATAAGAGAGGTCCATGAAGGAATTTGCGGGAACCATTCCAGTGCAGATTTGTTGGTGCTAAAGTTGGTTATGGTAGGATACTACTGGCCCCGGATGGAGCAAGACGCAAAAGCGTTCGTTTAGAAATGCGACAAATGTCAGCGCCATGCACATTTGGTGCACCAACCGGCGGAACTCTTGCATTTGGTACTGTCCCCATGGGCATTCATGAAATGGGGGATGAATATAGTTGGTCCGCTGCCATTGGGTCCCGGAAAGGTAAGATTCCTTTTATTTTTAACTGATTACTTCACTTAGTGGGTTGAAGTAGGTCCTTACCAAAAAATCGGTGAGTGCAAAGTGATCGACTTCCTGTGAGAACACATAATCTGCCAATTCAGAATACCGAAGGAAATTTCTTACAACAACGGACCATAGTTCATAGGCTCCAAAGTCACAAATTTTTTTGAAGACCTGAAAATCAAAAGGATTACATCCTCAGCATAGCATCCGAGAACTAATGGTAGGCGGAGTCGACCAATAAGGTGATTATCCAAAACCTCAAAAAGAGGTTAGAAGCGGCTAAAGTCAAAAGGCTTGAAGAGTTACCGGGCATGCTATGCGCGTACCGATCGACAGCAAAATCAAGCTCCGGAAAGACACTATTCTCGCGCGGAAGCTCTGATCTCGATGGAAGTAGGAGAACCAACCTTACAGTTCTCCCGAATAGATGAAGAAGCAAATAATGAGGCATTGCTGGTGAAGTTGGAACTACTCGGTGAACACAGGGACTTGGCACATGTGAGGATGGTGGCTCAAAAGCAAAGGATGGAAAGATACTATAACCGGAGGGCCAATCTCCGCTACTTTAAATTAGGAGACTTGGTTTTGAGGAAAGTGGATCAGAACACTCGGGAAATCAACTCCTGGGAAGCTGCTTTCGACATGGAAAGGCCCCTACCGGGGTTTAGCTGTCACCGGCAAAGGATCATACGAGCTGGAGAATCAAGATGGAGGCAAATTGCCTAGTAATTGGTACGTGACTCACCTAAAAAGGTATTACTGCTGATGGATCCTACCTATACTGAAAGTATGTGCTGCATTCTTTTTCCCTTCGACCAGTGTTTGTCCCAATCAGGTTTGTCTAGCATGATTTTAAACGAGGTAGCAACAGAATGCACACTACGAAGGGAGCGTCATCGGCAAAGTTAAGATCTTTAAATGACAAGGCATTGAAATAATAAATTACTATGGGATGGGTAAATAGTCTTTGGCTCGATGGCAACTTCCTAATGGGAAGTAAAGCTTGCCATCGAACCAAAGGCTATTCAACCGTTCACAAGTATTTCATCCAACGGAGTAAGACCTCCAGTGTTCCAATTCGCATACTTCGCATTAGAACACTGGGGAATAGTATTAGACACGACAGTAAGAATGGCACAAAAATCGGGACTACAAGACCCGAGAACAATAATGTCTAATCGGGACCGAGAACTGCATGGCCAGCCTCGTAGAAATAAGTTGTACGAGTTAGCCACATGTATTGACAATTTCTTCTTTCTGGAAATCGAATGCTTATGTACTTTCAAATATAGAAAGGATAAATAAAGTCCTTTTGTTTTTATCTTGTTTTTTGTCCAAATGATGAGTTAATTTTATCATTTGAAAGTTAACAGAAAAATTCAAATGCTTGTGCCTGAATGAACAGCAGACGTCCTCTTCAAGAGCACCGTAAACATAAGAGGGCCCTCTCTTATGAAACCCTTATAGTAAGGATTGATTCCGGAAGCGTTTACGCCCGGAACAAAAATCTATCAGATGAAAATATACTCTAGCCTTATCTAAATTCGATGCAAAAAGAATAAACTTTGTGCAAGACTTGAGTAAAAATCTTCTTCATTTATAAAAATGCCATACGGCATAAGTATAAATGTATAAAGGGAAACTGCAAAAGAAAAAAAGAAAAATCTAAACATTATTGCCACTGAAACTCGGGGGGAAAGAGGCATCTATTCCCCCCCCCCCCTAATCGGAGAAGTGGGCGGATCAGCCGCCGGTTCGGGACCTGGGCCTTCATCATCATTCTATTCAAGTTCCTCCTCAGTTCCCGAATACTCGCAACTGGTGCTCAGAGAGTCAGTTGCATCAGGCTAAGCCGACAGACGTTCTCGAGCAGTTAACTTCATTGTTCGAGCCTTGGCGATATCATCATCAATATCAGTGATTCCCACTTTGGCCTCCTCCAAAGTTTTTCTCCTCATATGATACATAGCGTACATATTTTCAAAGACGAGGGAATCCCCTTGGTGTTGGAGCTTTGCCTTAAGCCTGTCAACCTCGGCCAAAAGTCCACCCCTCTCGGATATCGTTGCAACAAGGCTAGAATCAAGATCCCGGATTGTGGAAAAGTGAAGCCGGTTTTGATCCATGATTTTCCTGAATCTCTCCTCCATCGGGGCCCTCTTCTCCTTGGCGGCATTAGCCTCCTAAGTTTTGGAGTTCAAGGTTGCCTCCAAATTATTCACCTATTCAACAGAGGTAGACTCGCGCTTGGCAGCAGCAAGAACAACATCCTGAAGTCCAGCCCATCTAGCCTTAGCATCTTGAAGTTGCGCATGTAGCTGATTGGATTCTTTGCAGTGGGCCATCACTTCCTGCTCACTTGCTGCAGCCGAGCCTCAAGCTTGCCCACTTCAGTAGCCTTTGCCTCCAACACCGGTAGACGCGCAACAAGTTAATTCATTTCGGCCAACAACTGACCCCGTTCGGACATAAGTCCTTCTTTTGTCGAGAATCAATCTCTGAAGGACCTTGGAAGAAAGGAAGTTGGCCTACAAAACATATATCAAATCAGAAACCCCATTATAACAGATAAGTAAAAAACAAATAGTAAGAGAACAAGTACGGTACAAGTGCTGCACTATGCATGGCGTTGTTTAACATGCACTCCCCAGAAAGGGAATGTATCTTCTTTTTATTCTTCTTTGAATCCAGCGGCTTCAGGTAGTTGGCAATTGAGAGAGTGGGCAAGCTTGAGGCTCGGCTGCAGCAAGTGAGAGATTTTATTCTTCTTTGAATCCAGCACTCCCCTGAAAGGGAATGGTACCCCTTCGAAATTGAGAGAGTGACACTCCTCCTCGCTCGAGGATCTGGAGAAGGGGTTGAGTAATTGTGCCCTAAATTCTCGTGGTCAGGGGATTGGGGAGGAGAAGCACGCTCCTCTCGAGCATCTGTGGCCGGCGGAGGAGATGCAGCGGATGCTGGAGGCGAAGGTGCAGCTGGTGTAGAAGGGCATGAAGTTGTTGGTGTAGTAGATTGAGAAGCAGCTGCAACAGGAGGAGTACTAAGTATTGGTTGCTCATCAACTGAAGGCAGAAAACGCTCGGGTCCTGATCTCCAGGGACCAGAAATAACAACAGGGGTCAAAAAGTGAGAATCGACATTCCCTACTATCTCTATTTCACCCTAAAGTGCTCGGACCTCACCTTCGGTTGGAGTTCTAAGCTCTCCCGATTGAGCTGATGAAGATCGTTGTCTCCTTTAATGGGAAACCCCTTCATCACTGGCTTCCCCGTCATCTTTAATGACCACTGCGGCCATGACCGGCTCAGTTGTTCTTTATTTTCTTATTCTTATCCCCAGTCGAGGAAGAACATCGCCTTTTTGGTTGCTTGTTCTCTGGCTGGGGACTTCAAGAGGAAGTGCCCCCAGCAGAAGTAGACCCGAGGGCAATACTTCGAGCGAGAGCACTTTGTAATAGTCTCGCAGCCTCCACAGGGTCGGCCAAAACCTCGACCTTGGGGAAGATGACAGAGCCCTGCGAAAGTCATGAATCAAACAAAATGATATGTTTAGAAAATTTACTTATGTACATATAGAGGCAGAAAGTAGAATGATTCAGTTTACCGCAGTTCTTGGCCTTCCGCCCATATTTGGGGGCTACTCCTTCCACCGATGGTTTTCTGTCGTTGTAATATCCAGAATCTTCTGAACCCAGTGGTCCAGGCCGTCAACCTTTAGTTGTGTCCATCGAATAGCTGAAACAACGAAAGCAAAGAGGTCAACAATGAGGGGATGCAGTCTTTTTACGAGGGAAAGAGATGAATAAATTACAAACTTATGTGAACAGTCCAATGATTCAGGAAAGGATCGAGTTGTGGTCGGGATGATATCCACGGTCATTATCATCCTGTAAGAAGGGCGTGGTGACCACGTTTACTGAAATTTGTTACTCTCCCACAGAAGATTTTGGGGGAGTAGAGGTTCATCATATGTGCTAGGGATTTATCCTAGGATCTTGTTTTCCTAAGTATAGCTATAAACAGTAGACTCAACAGCCATTGTAACGTACGAAATTCTTAAAAAGCTTATGCTATATTCCATTCTCAAGCTCAATAAAATAACTTTATTTGCTCTTTATATTATTCTTATTTCTGTCCCCGGAGGCATTGCTCTTGGAGCCAAGCTCGTTATTTTTTTTTAATTTTAACCGCTAAGTCTTATTTTTAATCTCGTTTATTTATTATTTTTGGATCAAATCAGTTCGCTTATCTATAAATCACGTAACAAATTTAATTATAACGTATTACGAATAAACATGAACATGTTGGCAAACGTCAGGCCAATTATGATACATGCATGAGAAAAATCATGCTAAGAAGGATTGAGAAAAAAAATTCAAGTTTAAAGAGACGCTAGCAAATATGGACAAGAGAAAGAAAGATCTTCTCTTATAGCTTGAGAGAAGTGGATTAAAAATAAAATTGCAATGTTGCAACTTAAAAGAGGTGCAAGAAATTCTGCACAAGAGGAAGAAATTTTTTTCTAAAAGTTGGAGAGAGGTTAAAAAAAATTAAAAGTTGATTACATGTGAATCACAATTTGAGAGCTGGTGACAGGTGCATTAGCAATTGGATGTTGGTGACAAAGTGCATCAACAAGAGTTGGAGACAGGTGCTTCAACAAAATTAGTTATTGATGACAAAGTGCATCAACAGTAGTTGGAGACAAATGCTTCAACAAAATTAAATGTTGGTGACAAAGGGTATCAACGGGAGTTGAAGACAGGTGCTTCAACAAAATTGATTATTGGTGGCAAAATACATCAATAGGAGTTGGAGATAAGTGCTTCAACAAAAGTAGAAGTTGGAGAGAAGTGCTCCAACACACAACAAAAAAAGTCAGACGGATACAACTTTGATTACGGGTGAATGTTGAAAACTAATTCAAAGTGGTAGTAGAAAACCTTAATTGTTTAGGATTTGATATTTATTAGTTTATTTATTTCATGTCTAAATAGGATATGTAGTATTATTTACAGATTTAATAAAATATTATCATCCTTCAGGACTTGAAAATTTTCATTTGAACTGCACCTCAAATAATTATTTCAAAATTTTACTTGAAGTACGTAATATTTCATTTGAAATTTTGGCCAACAATTATTTACAAAAAAAAAAAGACCTCAAATTTGAAATACTGAAATTTATTTCAATGGCCGAATGTGTAATTTTCTATGATACTACAGTTCGAGTAACCCTATGCTGAGCCAATATCCTCCATCTTCCAAATTCCATTCTTGGGCTTCCAGTGGTCAAGGTTTCCCTCTATTCTCCAAAAATTTGCACGGCGTGCCCCCTAAAGAAATTGGTTTTGGCGGACTGTCCTTATTTTAACTGGTTTTAGTAAAATGTTCTTTAATTTAATGGTGAAAAATATAAGTTAGTAATCATTATTATTAAAGTCGTTTAAATATTCACAATTTATGCTTAAATTTTTATCTCAAAGACAAATTTTAGTTATCGAAAATTTATTACTGGACCTTAGAAAGTGTTGAAGAAGACAAAATATGTCTTTTTGATTAGGTGTTATTTGACTAAATTGGTGATTGATAATTATTTTTGTTGGTATTTAGAAGTTTTGTTTCAAATTTGAGATTATTTGGAGCAGATTTGGGATGGTTTGATCAAAATTGAAGTTGCAAACTTAAAAAACACTTTATTAAAATAACCCAAAAAAGTATGTGTCACGATCCAAAATCCCAACCCGGTCGTGATGGTGCCTCTCATGAAGACAAGGCCAGCCAATCCAAACTAACTTTATTTTTAACAGTTAAATAATACGAGAATAATATAAGTACGGTTTAATAAGCGAAATTAGCGGAAAAATATAGGAACCATCCCGACTACAGCCCTCAGATCGGGGTGTCACAAAGTCATGAGCCACTAATGAAATCCTAATAATAAAATAACTATTACAATATCTTTGGCACAATTGTTTGAAGAAAGTGAAAACAACAAAATAAAAGAGATACGGGCTGCGAACACCAACAACTACCTCGTAATCTCTGAATCACCACCCTGACAATAGTAGTAGTCAGTACCTCGGGGCGGAACCGATAACGCCTGAATCTGCACACATGGTGCAGGGAGTAATGTGAGTACTTCCAACTCAGTGAGTAATAAATATAAATAATGACTGAAAGTAAGAAACACATAAGACTTAAGGTAATCCACGATGGAGCAGTAAAAACATGTAACATCTCAAATAAATAACCTGAAGTAAATGGAAACAACACCAACACAACCAAAGATGCAATGCGATGCAATGCGATGCAAGTCATGACTATCGTGGCGGCGTGCCACCCGTTCCCTGGGTACCCGGCGCTTACTGTGGGGGGTTCAGTAGCGCAATATCTCGTGACGGCGTGCCACCCGATCCATGCACACTACATCTCGTGGCGGCGTGCCACCCGATCCATTTAAAAATCATTTGAAAATATCATTTAATTTTCAAAACTGAGTTTATGAAATTAATCAATTCAGTAACAATTACCCCTGAAGGGTTCACATAACCGGCGCGAAGCCCAAATATGATTTAGTACAAAATGACAACTACCCCTGAAGGGTTCACGTAACTGGTGCGAAGCCCAAATATGGCAAGTAGCCCAAATCACGATGACATCAATTAGATTTCAATCATGTATATAGTAGAAATCATCAATCGGGATGGACCAAGTCCCAATCCCCAGAAGTAAACAACCCCATGCTCATCATCGAGCATGTACCTCACCTCAACATAGCACTATGAAGTGCAAATCCGGGGTTTCGAACCCTCAGGACATTATTTACAAGCATTACTCACCTCAAACTGGCTAAATCCTTAGCCCGCGACGCCTTTGACCTTTGAATTGGCCTCCACGTGCATCGAATGTTTAATACTCAGCAAATAATCTTCTTCACCGGATCAAAACACGAAACTCCCAATGTCATCTAAATACATGAATCCCAGAGATTACAGCCCGGATAAAGAACTCGAACAAGACCCGCGACAGGAACACTTGAACTGCGACCTCAACGGACTGAACATGGATGGTATTACACAGCTGAAACAAAGTTCTGCTCGTCGACGAATGTGGTGCGACGGCGGCTGTTTTTGGGGTGGTTTGGTGCTGCGTTTCAGCTGGTTTTTGGGTGACGTTTCAGCTACTTTTGGAGCTGTTTTTCTGGTGGTTTGAGGTTGTTTTAAGGTGGGAAAAGAGTTGGTGTTAGGGAGTGGTTTGAGGTCGTTTTCGGACTGTTTCGTAGCTGGGTTTGGCTGCGGTTTTTTGCTGGTTTTGGGCTTGTTTGGGTGGGCTTTTTCAGGTGTATTTGGAGTAGCTTTAATGGTTGCGTTTTTGGGTTGTTTTAGGTGACGATTTTGGTGGTTTAGGGACTGTTTTTGGGAAGTTTTCGGGACTGGTTCTCAGCTGGTTTCATGAGTGTTATGGAGCTGAGTTTTGGGGGGGTAAAGAGAGCTGGATTTTGGAGAAAGATGCCCGCTGATTTTTGTGCAAAAGAGCTGCTGCCACAAGGACTTTTGGACTGATTTTGGGCTGAGATTTGAGGTCGTCTTTTTGGGAAAAAACTGCTGGGTTTTTTTACAGCGTTTTGGAGATGATTTGGGGGTGATTTGGAGCTGGTTTATGAACATTTCTCAGCTCGTTTTTGGAGTCCGTTTAACCACCCAAAACTCACCCGAGCCATACGGGACCCCGTCCGGATATACCAACAAGTCCTAAAACATACTACGGACTTAGTCGAGGCCTTAAATCACATCCAACAATGCTAAAAACACGAATCATACCCCAATTCAAGCCTAATGAAACTAATAAATTCCAACTTACTACATTCGATGCCGAAACCTATCAAATCGAGTCCGATTGACCTCAAATTTTGCACACAAGTCATAAATGATATAACGGACCTATGAACTTTTTCAAAACTGGATTCCGACCCCGATATCAAAAAGTCAACCCCTCGGTCAAACTTTTCAAAAATCTTCTATTTTCCAACATTCGCCAAAATGCGTTGAATTGTCCTACGGACTTTCAATTTCAAATCCGAACATACGTCTAAGTCCGAAATCACCATACGAAGCTATAGCAACTCTCGGAATTCCATTCCGACCCTCGGATCAAAATCTAGCCTAACAACCGGAAATCGCCAAAATACTAACTTCACCAATTCAAGCCTAATTCTACACGGGACCTCCAAAACCAATTCCGATCACACTCCTAAGTCATAAATCATCTTACAAAACTAGTCGAATCGTCGGAATTTACATCCGAGCCCTCTAACTCATTAGTCAACATCCGGTTGACTTTTTACAACTTAAACCTTCTTGAAAGAGACTAAGTGTCTCATTTCTTACCAAATCTACTCCGAACGCAAATCATTCAACGTGATTACATAAAATACGGATAGCGAAACATAATAAAGCAGGAATGGGGAGAACGGAGCGGTAACTCACGAGACGACTAGCTGGGTCGTCACAGTATGTCAATCGGGTAGACTTTGAACAACTTAACAATGTATAGTAAATATAACATCAACTCTACCAACCCGATAGAGAACTCCTAAAGAGCAAAAATATGACAATTGGCTAGACTTCGATGAATAACTTAACAGATAGGTAGATTAATAATGTCGTCAACTCTACCAATTCAATAGAGAAATCCTAAAAAGTAAAAGTATGACAAACAAGTAAAATTCGATGAATCTGATAGAGAAACCCCTCAAGAGTTACGTGCGAGTCCGGGGCTATTTTCTGAATACAACTAACTTTGGAGATATTCGATTAAGACAAGCCCCTTGCGCGGCCATTCCTATCGATCTCCCTCTATTCTTTATGATTCAACAAGAGGGTCCCTTTCCTTTTTTGCTAATTAATACTTTCTCAGTTTAAATAAAAACTTATTTTCTTTTTAGTTTATTTAAAAAGAATGAACCCTTTTTTAAATATGAAAAATAATTTAACTTTAATTTTTTTTTTATTCTTAATGGGATGATTTATAGCCACACAAATATATATTAATTATTTTAGACCACAAGTCGCAAATTTTTTTTTTTTTAAAAACTCCATGCTAGTCAAATACTCCCGTCAAATACTAATTTTAATAGTTTATTAGCCAACATAGCTAAGATGGTAAAGTTGAAGGGGAACCTTGGCGTAATTGGTAAAGTTGCTGCCATGTGATCTGGAGGTCACGGGTTCAAGCCGTGGAAACAACTTCTTATAGAAATGCAGGGTAAGGCTGTGTACAATAGACCCTTATGGTCTGGCCTTTCCTAGATCCCGCGTATAGCTGGAACTTAGCGCACTGGACTGTCTTTTATTAGCTAACATCTTAGGAATAGTTTTAGAGGCTTCCCTTCACGTTTAACTTTATAATACTAATATCCCCTGTGGTTTAAAATATTATGCTTACCTCTCTTATTTCATATTTGATGTAACAAAACGATTATCTGGACAAGTTTACCCCTTATTTTGTTGTTTGTATTTCTTCCAGTTTTATGTAAGAAAACTAATTTGTTTTATTTAATTTTTATTTTGATTCATACATTTAATCTGTCCGTGCAACAAACTTCTATAAAGTACCTACCTTCTTCGATGTTTTCTGCAAAGAATCCTTAACTTAATTTACAAATGGAAAGTTTTTTTAATTTTACTTCGATTTGCTCTTTATGTAATAAAGTATATTCCTATTTTATTGGACACAAATCAATCCTACGACCTTTACAATTGGTTTAACTCTTTCTTTTGTTTCGCATGTTACATTCGTTGTGTTGGTTCTCCAAATACACGCAAGTTCTGTCAAGTAATAAAGTAACTCGTAAGTTGAATGTCGAATTTACAGAGATTTAAAGTAATTGTTAACTAAGTAAACTAAAATTAATTTACTGCCCAAGATTATCAAGAGTGTTCTTTTTTCTATTATTCTACTATTGCGGAAATTAAACAAGTAACGACTAATTTATCAAGAATGCAAATGTGCATGATGAGATTTTAATCAGAGGAGATGAAGATTCCAGGGTTGCGGTTGGTTTATCAATCCTATTAAGTTCAATAATCACACTCGTTAATTCAGATTATCTATGGTTGCTAATTGACCAAATCGTTTATATGAATATCTTGTTCCCACAATACTATCCGTCTATCCATAATATATCAATCCTATATTCCTATAGTATTGAATCTATCATGAACAAATACAATACGATATTCAACTATGCAAGACTGTTAGGTATATTCCTATCCTAACCGCGAAATCTTTCCCCGAGCCACGGGTTCAAAAACAGGCTCTCTCTAATTTTACTCTAATCTAAACACGACTTTTCCAAGCATAGCATAAATAGTAAATAGAACTCAACTGCTAGCCAAACAATTAAGCAATTTTGCACAAAATTAGAGAAACAACCAAAGACGATAACTTGAATTAACGGTATGTAATTAATAAACTTCAATATTCATGACAACCACAACCCTTGAACGCGAAGTTTAGCTCCACATAGATATGGTAGCAAAATAATAATTCATCCGAAGAAACGTAAAAATTACTAAGTTTGATGGAAGAAAGATGGAATATGATGAATTCCGATCTCCACGACGGCTCCGTGCTCTCCCTTGGTCCAAACTATGTTTGATCCCCCTCAAAAGTAGTTTTAGAATCACTTTTATACATGTTGGGGATGTGTAGGTATGAAATCCCCAAGTCCCAGCCCTTTGGTGCCTGGAACCAACTAGACAACATACTTTTTGGTCTTCTGTCATAGGCGTTTTGGTTGGTGCCTAGCGCCAACCTGGGCACCAAACTTATACTTCCTCCAAATTCTTCTCTTTTTAACGTCAATTTGACTCCTACACATATAAATAACATTATTAACCTCGAGTCATAAATATTCACTCAAAAATTAACTAGATCGAGGTATAATGCAAGGCAATTTACATGCAAAAATATGGGTTTTTAGCCAAACATCACCACCCCGCACTTAAGCTCTTGCTCGTTCTTGAGCAACCAACAATTCACACTATTCTTGAGCACTTTTTATTTATCACATTTGAAGCACACTACACCAATGAAAGCGGTTGATAGCAAAAATTAAACTGTAGCATATGCAATCACTTACACTTCTCTTTAACTTTTGCCATTCTTCAAAAATATTCATGACAAAGATGGCATGCTTACAACAATCCTAGCCTTTAAAACCGACTCAGTATCACAATGCACTCATGGCTTGAACAGTCAACGTCCTAGAGAAGTCAAATAACGTTACCTATCCCTCATGAAACCATGTGCCCTCACAACAAGAACAAAAGAGTAAGTTGAATCCACACAGTCAAACCAAATGCTCAAATATATTTTAAGGGCTCACATATATAATAGAAAACCGCTCACTCTCAGAAAGGAAGTCACATGCATGCAATTGGTACCATAGGCATGCCCTTAATGTAAATCTCCATTAATGTAGGCTCGATCAATCTAAAATCAATTCGGACTTTTTCATGATTGTAATGTGGGCTAAGGGACGGGCGGGATACATTTAGGAATAGTGGCTAACCCTCCTAAGGACTTTAACACATCACATAATTAACTTTAAGCGCATATTCTTCAATCTCAACTTCAATTTTAAAAACAACAATACCCAAAAGACTATCCTTTTTTCTTTAAGCACTACTTTAATTCATACCCACTAGCAAGAACAAGATGCCCATTTATTCATCTACAAATTTTTTCAGTTTTTTTCTTCACAATTTTTGCTAGTGGTGTATTCTTTTACAAAACAAGTGCACATTTCTTCTCTTTCATTGGTTCCACCCGAAAACCATCCAAATTCTCTCCTTACTTATTTTAGCGCTCATTTTACAATTAAAATGCTTTAAGAGGTAAAAGGATCAAAACAATGTCAATTACGAACAAAAAGGGATATAGGCTTATAAGGTGGGTGCCAATCTATAGGCTCAAAATGGTTAACTAGGGATAAATTTTATTTGTGATAAGCATTAAGCTCATAACGAACAAAGACAACCTAAAATCATTTTTCAAACCGAGCACCACCTAAAATTTCACTTCAATTCACATACCGGGCAAGTTCTAGACACAAGTACAATGACACGGACTACACAAAAATCTCACTTCACACATGACACATGACTCACTAAGGACGGTCTCATTTCGACTCTCAAACTAATGCAATTATTCACAGATCCACAAGATATTAAGCATTAAGCACAAAGTGAACATAAGTCAAGAATACGAGATACAGGCGTCACGAGGCATGCAATCCAATTTATAACGGCATCATGATCAATTTCAAAATATAGGAAAGATACTACACATGCCAAAACCTAAATATGCTACTATCAAACAAGTCAAGGGCACCTATGAATCTCATCTTTCTTCCTCTATTTTTTCCTATATCCTACTCTAAGAAAATAAAATAAAAAAATTACTACCCGGTTCAAACTACATCGCATGGAAATGAACCGGGATACAAAGAAAAATCATGGGAGATTATTACTACCTAAAGGAAACTAAAAGACATATTTTTGAATTTTTGTTTAGCTTTTAATCCCTCAAGAAAACTGTCTAGGAGATCTATTGTCGAGAAAAGTCTAGTCTTTTTGCCTTTTTTTTTTTTTGATTTTTCTTTATTTAAAAAAATTAAGTTACTAAAATATTACACAACTACGAAAAGAAAAAATAAAAAGCTAAAATCAAAATAAGAAGTTAACATTTTTACTAACATACTACTACTAATTATCTAGAGGAATTCTCTCACCACACACTTAAAATAGTGCAGTGCACAAATAAAGCAAAACAATAATGAGGGTGGACAAGAAACTCCCTGAAAGGCCAAAGGCCGAAGCAATCGCGGCTCACGAGGTACTCAGACTTCTCCCAAGCATGGTCCTTTGTGTGGGCACCCCACAATTAGTTCTCACCATCTAGCTCGCTTTTGCACTCTTCCAATGGCTTTGCTTCCTATACTTATAATCCGACAAAATAAAAACAGATACTACTAAAATAATAAAATAAAAATAAAAATAAAAGAAAGCAGTAAATCTGGGCTGCCTCCCAACAAGCGCCTAATTTAACGTCGTGATACAACTTGAACCACTTTTTGTCCCCACCTCAAACTTATGAATTGAGCCCCCAATTTGGTTTCAATGCTCTCTGGGTAGTGGGGCAAATGTAATTGGGCCAAGTAACCTATTTCGCGTTCTACCCTTTTTGGCCTTCAGAGGAGGTATGTAATTCGTCTCTTTGGCGCAATAAATTTTTCAGAATGTAAGCATCTTGTTCCTTGTCCGTTGGCTCCTCCAAAGGCTCGAATGACTCAATTCTCATATCATCATCCAGACACAATGTTGAAAAATGGATGGAATGAGGACCAATGCATTCTCTAGAACCACGTCACTATTTACATCCTCATATGTACCCACACTAGAGTTTTCAAATAAAATATTATCTACTTTCTCACATGACTCTAGAACACTCTTCTCAACATTGGCATCCTCAAAAATATGGTCTAATGCTTGGTATTCTTGTTTTAGCTCCTCAATTTGGTCTAGAAGATTTTTTCAGTTTCATACAACTCATCATTAAATTGTTGGGCATTGAACGCATCAACATTTGCCCTCAAATCTGCATCCAAGTTGTGCAAAGCCAAGCCAAACTTGTCAATTTCTTGTGCAATATCAACTCTCTCCTTCGACCAATCATTCACCAACTTTGTTAGAAGATAACGTCCTTCCACATATTCCCTTAATCGTGAATATCCGTCCCAATATCAACCCTTACTCCCATATTCAAATTCAGACCACCTAGAGTTCAGGTCATGACAAGCCCAAAATGATGGGCCATAAAAGTCTTCCGTCAACCAAGCGTGTTCATCAATAACCTTACCTCCGAATATTTCATTCCCAGATGTCATGTTGAGAGAACTATGAACACACTAAGAGAAAAATAAAATTATTAAAAATATAAATATTTACAAAAATATATTTAAACAAAACCTGTAAAGATAAAAGCAAAAGTCTAATCTAGAAAAATTACTAAATAGGAAAATTAAAAACTTGAACAGAAATCAATTGAAACCTTAACTTAGATAAACAATCAATAACGAAGTTCCCGGTAACGGTGCCAAAAACTTGTTCATTCCCCAAGTACACGCAAGTATACGTGGCCGTCAAGTAATAAAGTGACTCGAAAGTCGGATGTCGAATCCACATAGACTTAGAGTAATTGTTAACTAAGCAAACTAAAATCAATTTACTGTCCAAGATTATCAAGAGTATTTTTTTTCTATTAATCTACTATTGCGAAAATTAAACAAGTAACGACTAATTTATCAAGAATGCAAATGTATATGATGAGATTTTAATCAGAGAAGATGAAGATTCCACGGTTGTGGTTGGTTTATCAATCCTATTAAGTTTAATAATCACACTCGTTAATCCAGATTATCTATAGTTGCTAATTGACCGGATCGTTTATATGAATAACATGTTCTCACAATACTATCCGTTTATCCACAATATATCAATCCTATATTCCTATGGTATTGAATCTATCATGAACAAATACAATACGGTGTTCAACTAAGCAAGACTGTTAGGTATATTCCTATCCTAACCGCGAAATCTTTTCCCGAGCCACGGGTTCAGAAACAAGCTCTCTCTAATTCTACTATAATCTAAACACGGATTTCCCAAGTATAACATAGATAGTAAATAGAACTCAACTGTTGGCCAAATAATTAAGGAATTATGCACAGAATTAGAGAAACAACGAAAGACGATAACTCGAATTAATGGTAATGTAATTAATAAACTTTAATATTCATGACAACCACAACCCTAGAACGCGAAGTTTAGCTCTACATAAACATGGTAGCAAAATAACAATTCATCCAAAGAAATGTAAAAATTACTAAGTTTGATGGAAGAAAGATGGAATCTGATGAATTTCGGTCTCCACGGCGGCTCGTGCTCTCCCTTGATCCAAAGTATGTTCGATCCCCCCTAAAAAATAGGTTTAGAACCTCTTTTATACATGTTGGGGACGTGTAGGGTTGAAATCCCCAAGTCCCAGCCGGACAAAATCTGCCCTTTGGTGCCTGGCACCAATCTAGACAGCAAATATTTTGGTTTCCAGTCATTGGCGTTTTGGTCGGTTCCTAGCGCCAACCTGGACACCAAACTTATACTTCCTCCAAATTCTTCTCTTTTTGACGTCAATTTGCATGCAAACTCCCCAAATCACTTCCAATTGACTCCTACACATATAAATAACATTATTAAGCTCGAGTCACAAATATTCACACAAAAAATAACTAGATCGAGGTATAATACAGCGCAATTTACATACAAACACATGAATTTTTAGCTAAACATCATGTTGAACTTATTTAAGTAATTTTTTCCGCATTATATGAAGCTTTTCCTTCGAGGGAAGCCATTTTTGTTAAACAATTTGCGACCGTATTCATTTTCCTGTAGCATGGAAGACCCATAAATAAACCTGCAATTATGTTATCACTTATTGTTCATGGATATCATTTAAAGAAGAGTGGCATGAATGAATTATCTGGTCGTAGCAAGTGGTTATTTAAAAAAAAAGCAAAAGAATGTTCTATCATACAGAATAGAAGAATAAAATTAACACCTTAGGGACAACTTGTCTATAAAAGAATGGAAGAATACCAAAAAGGAAATAGTGTTATGAAGCCAAATTTGAGGAAGTCTCTAAATTCCTTTTTTTTAGATTTACTATGTCTAGAACTTTTTAAATGAAATTTTCACGTATTAGTACGTTCTTGATTTTTTGCTTTCCTTTTATTGGAGACTTGAACGTGGGCATATAGAGTAAATAAGAAAAAAGGAGGAGCGTGGGAAATTAAAGGAAGCAATGAAAATATTGGGTAAAGAGAAAATTGCTGCGAAAAATAAGGGTGACTGATAATTAAAGAAATTGTAAATTGGTACTGTCTTTTTTCTGAAAAGTGAAAAACTTGTAACCCAGCTCTTCCAAACAACTCTTCCAAACAACTCCGGAATTTTTCTTACGAGTCATATAATGGCTTTCCCTATTGTCGCCACAAGCTGTTGAATGCAGAAACCGTTCCGGGGCCCACAATAAATTTGCTTCTCGCTTTCTTCCACAATAAACTGTTGTGGTAATTGCAAAAATTTGAAAACAGACGATAAATCGTTTTCTTCATTTTGCTTACATTTTGTATGAATTGCTGGCATATTCGTTATTACTTCCATTATGATTATTCATCAAAAGAAGACATGAATTAAATGATCTCTTATACAAGTACTTTTTAATTCTTCTACTACTACAATATATCTGATCCTTGATTCAGGGTGAAATTATGTTTCTTCCGCTATTCAAAATCCAATAGTTTTACTTATAATAATACCAATACCTGTGACCCTTTTAAGTAATTAGCTTTATGCCACCGGCAGTCGATCAGCTTATATATGTGGTCTTGTTAGAATCGATGATTGCTTGCTGTAAATGCTAGTTTTTATATATTCATGTCCTAGAATATATATTACAATATAAAAAAAGATGGCTTTATTTGCCAAAATGATTGCATTAGCTGCCCATCATGTGATGGAAAGAGGCTTTTCCTCCTTGGCATATCATGACTAATTATATGCTATTAACATGTCACATGGATTGAAGCATTAAAATAATACTCCGTCCGTATTTGCTTTGGTACTCTTATTCTTTATGACATTCATCTGCTTTTCTTTTACTATGATCTTTTGAAATATTCTAGAAATACTTATACTTGTAAAAACTACGATTTATAATGTTTGTTTTGTAGATTCTGAATAGTAAATTTTATTAAAAGAACCAAAAAAATGATGTACGAGTTTATATATATATATATATATAATTAGATGCGTTGTCCCTGAATTCCTCATTCTTTTTTAAATGAAAGGAATATTAAGGAAATCAGAGTCAGACGAACAATGTCTAGACACAATACACTCCAGATTTTCAAAAATGAGTGTTAGGTAATCTAACTTTTAATAATATTGAGTGGAGACGGGCTTGAATGGAGTGACATCCGAGATAAAAATATATATAGCCCTGTCCAATCTGCATTGAATTGAAGCATTGCTATTGTTATTATTATTAAACATTGTTTATCTGTCACCCTTTTTTGTTTTAAAGTTTAATCGACGCATGTGTAGACATTTTGAAAGGGAATTAGCCTGTTGCATGCATTCATAAGTGGTGATAATTAACCTTAGCTTTTGTAAATAACTTTTCCGTGTCAGAATCCTTGTCCTTGCTTGTCAAGAAAATTGAAAATGAAACCGAAACTGACAACTTATGCATGTTTTTTTCCTTATAAAATGCAGCTAAAACCAAGATCCGATGAGTCAAATTTTCCAAGAGCCTAAGGGCTTAAAACCAATCCCAACTGGATTTTCTTCTCATCATCAATCTTGCCGTGGTAAGCAAAGGAAAATGGATGAGCAAGGGGGAAATAAGGTAACTGGAATTAAGCAGATTGTACGACTGAAAGAATTTCTAAGCAAATGGCAAAATGCCACACTTGGCCCCAAGGGAAACAACAGCGACAACAATAATAATCTTGGATCGTCATCGAATCGTGGTGGCAATGCCCCAGGAGGAATATCACCTTCCATTAGTATGAGGCTAAGGAACTACAATATATATTGTGATTCGGATGAGGAGAGTTGTCAAAGTCCAGAGCCACCCCATGGTGTCCCTAGAGGCTATTTGGCTGTTTATGTTGGACCAGAGCTTCGGAGGTTTATAATTCCCACAAGCTATCTTAGTGATCCATTGTTCAAATTGTTGCTTGAAAAAGTTGAGGAAGAGTTTGGGTTTGATCATACTGGTGGACTCACTATACCTTGTGAGATTGAGACTTTCAAGTTCCTCATGCAGTGCATGGATAATCATCAGAGAGATCAACCTGCTGATCGTCAAGACGTGGATTCTGGTTAGCTATTCTTTTTTTCTCATCTTTTCTTTTATTTATACTTCTCAATATTCTTCTAAGATGATTATGTTATAATTTTCTGCATTGCTCGCAGTGGCGGAGCCAGGATTTTCATCAAGGGAAGTCAAAATATAAAGAAACAAATTCACCAAGAAGCCAAGGGGTGTCATTAAATAGTATATATAAATATTTTTAAAAAAATTACCGAGCTAAATAGTGTAATTTTTCGATGAAGGGGTGTCGGTTGATACCCCTTGGGTGTATGTGGCTCCGCCACTGATTGCTCGGGGGAGTGAGTTGTTGTCTCTTTGTATAGTCTTAGGTCATCCTTATCTCATGGGATAAATTTGGAGTTGAGTTAGATCTGATGTCCATTTTCGTCATATGAGCCTGACTCATTCCTATTGTTGCTTTTCCCAAATTGTACATCCAAGCTCTAGATAGGGGCGGACTACTGACTTCATCTGCCAGAAAATTATATTGTGTATATGGATGAAATACTACCTTTTATGCGATATATTAAATATTGAACACTCTTATCGAAATTTCAGTTTCACAAGTAGCTCTAGATCATGTTCAATCATACTCATGTGGGTGGAGTGAGAGTTAGAGTGTCTCACATTGTTGAGGGAAGGGTTATTGTCTTCTTATACGGTCTTAGGCGAAGTTTATCTTTTCAGCTAATTTTTTTTTGGTTAAGTCTACGTCCATTTTCTTTACAAATTATGACTTAGATATGTATCTAGTTTCATACATGGCCATTCTTTGACTTAAGTGCCTCTAATTTTCCTCCATTTTAACATAGAGACCTTGATGGTTTTGATGCAGCTGGATCTTCGCCAGTTGAGGAGTGAGTAACTACCATGGTCGTAGTGATGATTAAATGTTTAGAGCTGAATACATTTCTCTTATCTTATTTTTCTTCTTCTGGTTAAAGGTCACATAGTACTTGTATACAATTTCATCACTTCTATTCTACACTTGTACCCCTGTGTGTTCAAAGCTGACTCTGAGAAGAATAACTGAACGAGAAAAGAAAGAAGGGCCTAGCTGGTAGTTATCTTCAGAAGGTTCATTGGCAAATAAGAGAAAGCAGAAACCTTTGACCCTTTCTAGGTATTACCTACCAGAACTTATGAAAATCAAACTTGGCAAAATACTGTATTCCTAGGATTGCCAATTTGTATTGGAATAACCCTGTTATATTGTAAATTATTTGATCTTTAAGTTTGTACAATATTTATCTTGTCAAATTTACAGTATTGCATTGTATTGCGAGGCCCTTATAGTACTGGAGTAATATTTAATTAAGAAGGCTAATGCTCTAGAATCATAACAAGATCCTTTTTTTTTTTTTTTTTTTTT
>MCJB01049633.1:31090-46293 GCA_002018475.1 Nicotiana obtusifolia
TTTTTTTTTTTTTTTTTTTTACTTTCAACCTAATTGACAGTTTAGCAGTAAATATCAGTTTCTGCACTACTACGTTTATTTGAGGCAATTTGTCACAAAAATGTAGAAAGAGTTTTATCAAAGAATAGGTACAGAGAGTTCTTTTAAAAATGAAAGATCAATTCGGCTGTGCGCTAGGATAAATATAGTAATCTTATTCTTAGTTCATAAGTAACATGCACATGTTTCCAAGCTCACAGGCACAATATCTGTGAAAAAGAAATGACAGACTTTTAAACTAATACTGCTGAACTACAATGCTTATTAATGCGTTTGGTAAGGGGTTCACGTGGATCATTGGAGGTAAGACATTACTCCCTTCATCCCAATTATGTAGTATTTTTTGCTTCTCCAAAAGTAAGTTTGCAATTCATTTCATGTTAATATAATAAAAATATATATTTTAATACGTTGGTCAAAGTTTATATGGTTTGAATCCTGAAAAACAAAACTTGTCATATAAATTAAGATAGAGGAAGTATAATATATAGTTAACTATATTAATTTGTCTTGTCCAGATACTAGAGGAGTGCCCCCGAAAGATCCTAAGTAATTTTTAGGAATCTGGTAATGATCACGTCCAACTATACCTTATAAAAAGGACTAAGCGGTCGTTACAAATATAATCTGGTTTATAAGTCCGGAATCGAATCCCACAAGAAATTAACCTACTATTCAAGATAACTAGTTTTGCAAGAATTCAAGTAATCAACCTTCAAATTTTTTTTAAATAATATATTGATTGGTTACTAACTAAGAGCAAAGTAACTAAAATGATGTAAATTTATAACTAATAGAGTAAAGGTTATAAACAAGAGTGGAAAAGTCCAGGGTTATAATTTCCTAATTATCGAAGTCTTCCCCTAGACGTTTCCTATGAATTCACCTAAGTATTCTCTACCGATCGTGAGTAATTTGGATTTCGTAATTCTCTTCCGAGCAATTGCCACAATTTACTAGACGTATTCTTTTGAATTACGCTAGCTAGCACTAATTAACCGCTCACTACAATAGCACCAAGGTTCCGTTATTCCTAATCCTACCTTTAAAGCCTTCGTATTGACCTCAAATACGTTAAGAGTGATGTTATTCAATAACTACCTAAATGTGTACCCTTTTCCAAGCAGTACACACTAAATAGGTACAGTTAATTGAGAGCTCTTCAATTAACAACAATGAACATGTAGTTGAGCACAAAATACAACACAAAATTGATGCTCGCTAGCCAAAGATAATATAGTATGATTATTGTCTCCACAGGGATTGGATTTAAACAATGCTCTAGTAATTCCTAGTTTAACTGCTATTCTGGATGATCAAAACTTGAGTGGAATGATTAGGAACTACGATTAACTACTAAAGTAAAGCAGTCGACAATTGACAATTGACTGCAAAGAACTAGAGATTCGCAGAGTTGGTTTCTTATCAATGTAAGAAATAAGAGTTTTGACATGATAGGTGCAAGGTTGTTATTCTGGATAACCCCCAATAGTAACCACATACTATCGATATATACGATCCACCATAATATAATAATCCACCAGTGTAGACGCATGAATAGGCGTATCTAAAGAATCACGAGGAATATCCAAACAACGAATACAATAGGATGACACATAAGAGTAATTGGAATCATGGTCAAATAACACAGAAGCATCTATGTGGAACACTAAAACAATACCTATGATCATGACATGAAAAGCAACTGCCTCTGGCCTAGCAAGAAATGCATAGCAACGGGCCTGACCACCACCTGACCGGCCTCCCCCTCTAGGATGACCTCGAGCTGACAGAGCCCCATCGCTAGCTGGCTTTGTGGTTGGTGTAGCTACTGGTGCTGAAATCATAGGCTGCGAGCTCCGCATGGGACCCTACATGGAAATCTTGGGCAATCCTTCTTGAGATGACTCAAGTCTCCACACTCGAAGCAACCCATCATATAAGGCTGCTGACCCTGAAAACCAGAATAACTGCTAGTGGAACCCTGGGTAGATGGAGCACGGTAAGAAATCTTTAATGGTGGCGCACTGAATGATGATTGAACTAGTCGAGCACTATATGATTTGTGGCTAACTGATGAACCACAAGGAATCTGACGAGCTTCCTAAGCAGGCCTAAAAGGATGATCTCTACTGTAATGTGACTGGCTTGCAGTCGAGGTACCACCAAAATCACCTGAATCACAAGGCCTCTTGGCCTCACGCTCAAGCCTGTGAACATGCTCCAAACGTCTAGCAATCTCAACCACCTGGTCAAACCTAGCATCCATCTCGGCCTTGATAGCCAAACTGTAATGTAGACCATAGTTGAGACCAATAATTAACCTCTTGATCTTCTCCCTCTCAATAGGAACCAACCATACCGCATTACATGCCAAATCTGTGAATCTCATCTCGTACTGGGTTGGAGTCATACCTTCCTAGCATAGCTGCTCAAGCTCTCTACACAACTCCTCTCTATGAGTCTATGGGACAAACTTCTCTAAGAAGAGAACTGAGAACTAATGCCATGTAAGTGGTGCTACGCCAGCTAGCTTACTAGACTCAAAGGTCTGCCACCATCCGTAGGTCTCCCTCTGTCAGCTGAAAAATAGTAAGGTGACTCTACTAGTGTCCACAATACGCACTATGTGAAGAACCTGATGACACCGATCCAAAAAACTCTTAGCATCATCTAAATCTCCTCTACTGAACTCGGGAGGGTGAAGCCTCTTAAATCTTTCCAACCTTTTATACTCTTCATCCGACATAGATGGATCAACCTCGGCCGAAGCAGCAATAACTGGCTGAATTGGTAACACCCTTGGTGTCTGGTAACCCTTAGCTAGCTGCTCTGGTGTACGTGCGACGGGAGTCTAGTCTCCTCCCTAGCCTGTGAGGTAGCTGGTGCAACTAGTACCATACCCGCCTGAGATAAACTTGTGCACGCACTCAAGATCTGGCACAAGGCATCCTGAAGACCCGTATGACAATAGGTATCGTTGGTGTCTAAGATGGTCCCACCAACTCAACAGTATTCGTAACTTGCTTCTCCACTATAGCAACTTGTGGCTCCACATGTGCTGCTCTAGCCATTGTGCGAGCTCCACTCGGCCCCTACATTGGCCCCGGCCTCTCGTGGCCCTGACTGGTGGTACCGGTGCCTATCCGCCTGATTCTATTGAACGTGTCCTCACCATCTGTGAGAGAATAGAAGTACAAAGGTTCAAATATCAGAATTAATAAATCCGCATGACAAGAATGCAAGAAAGTGAAGTTCACTAACTGTTTGGTAGCAACTCATAGATAAATATAGTTGTCTCTATACCGATCCGCAAGACTCTACTAAAATTGCTCATTACCCGTAAAACCTATGAACCTATGGCTCTGATACCAACTAAGCACGACTCAAAACTACCTATCGGTCATGATGGCTCCTAATGCACTTGCTAGGCAAATCGAACATAACAATAAAGAATCATAATAACAGAAATAAAAAAAATAATACAAGTCTAAACCCATCAACATAACATAATAGCGGCGATACATAATAAATCCCCTAGAACTTGTAAATACAAAGTCATGAGCTTTAAAATAGAAATACAAGTTTAAAATACAAAAAAATGATACTATCTGAATAAAAGACAACAGTATAAAAGTGAAAAGAGTTGCCACGACTGCGGTCAAGAGGCAGCTCTACCTCGTCTCTCCACCCATAACTCAGCAACAAGTCTCAGCTACTGGTGACCGGGTCCGACACCTGGATCTGTACAATTAAATGCAAACTGTAGTATGAGTACAACAAATCCCATGCACTCAGCAAGTATTATAACTAAACTTGGCAAAGTAATAAAATAAATAATTATAAATGATACTCGCTATCACCTATACAGATCATAAATCCAACAAGTACAAAACAATAATATGATTAGTCATGAATCACAGAAAGAACCACCTTGGCGCGCACAATTACTTAACACACTCCGCTCCGTTAACAATCCAGCATATAAAGAAGATATGCAAATAAATAAGGTAAATAACCAAGGATATAGCATGTAAAGATAAAATGAAATAACCAAATCCAATATTTGCCAACTTTTCCTCAGAATCTCAATAACCAAACCAAACCACTAATAAGCTTTCTCAATCCGTGTGTACACCATCAGGAAGAAATATTAGTGGATAACCCCAGAGGGATGGATCTATATCCACATATTGACCAGCAAAGTCACGTGCTAATAATCATAATTCGCCCGACGTGGTCACAGGCTTAATATCACAATCCTCCCGACGGGGTCACAAGCTCAATGTCACAATCCGTCTGGCGTGGTCACAAGCCCAATATCACAATCTGCCAGGCATGGTCACAGACTCAATATCATAATACGCACGGCGTGGTCACGTGCTACCAGTCTAATCCATATCACACAAAAGACAGATATATAAGAATTGTAATGACCCGACCGGTCATTTTGAGCATTTGCATTCCACTTGGTGGTTCAAGGGCCTGAATAGCTTTGTATGATGAATTATGACTTGTGTGCATCATCAATTTTGATTTTCGGGTGATTCGGGATTGATTTGGAAAAATGATTCTCATTTTAGAAGTTTTTAGTTGGAAGAGTTGGCCAAGATTGACTTTCACATATTTCACCCCAGATCAGAGTTTTGATAGTTCTGGTAGGTCTGCATAGCGATACTGGATTTGGCGTATATCGGATTTGCATTTGGATGTTTCTAAATCATGTTGGTGCTAATTGGCAAAATTTGGCAATTTAAAAATTATGAAGGTTCACGAGTTTGATCGAGAGTTGACTTTGATGATATAAGATTTGAATTATTGTTCTAGGAGTTGGAATAAGTTTTTAGGTAATTTGTAACTTGTCAAAATTTGAGATCATTCCGAGTTGATTTGATATGGTTTGGCACAAGTTTTAGAAGTTAAAAGCTCAAAAGTTCATTAAGTTCGATTTGAGGTGCGATTTGTTGTTTCGATGTTGTTACGTGTGATTTGAGGCCTCGACTATGTCCTCCTTATGTTTTGGGACTTGTTGGCATGTTCGGTCAGGTCTCGAGGGGAACTGGTGTGTTTCGGACGGATTCAGACGACTTCGGATCATGTTGGCATTCCTGAGATTTTTTATACCTGGTGTGGTCACACATGTGGAATTATGAGCACAAGTGCGGAGCTACAGAAGCGGCACAGGGAGCACAAAAGCGGAAGAATTGGCCTAGGATCTGTGTTCACAGATATGGACATTTTATCACAAAAGAGAATATGGAATGGTGGGCAAGAAGGTCGCGGATGCGGGGTCTTGGGAGCATCTGCGCGTCCATAGAAGCAGTACGTTGAGCGCAGAAGCGTGATCACAGAGGCAGAAATGGTGTTGCAGACAGGTGCTAAGTTGAGGCTTTCTCGCAGGTGCAATACTTTTATCGCAGAAGTGACAGTCGCAGATGCGACTTAGTATCCGCAAAATCATATTCGCTAGCAAATTTGTATATATTTGAAGGGTTGGTTCATTTTATAACATTTTGGGATTTAGAGGTCGGATTTGGGCCACTTTGGAGGCGATTCTCACCACATGTATTGCGGTTAGTATATTCTACTCGGTTTTGATTATATTCCATGATTCCATCTTCGATTTTGGCATTTGATTGATGAATCTAAACGAGAAATTGGGGTTTTTGTCTAAACTTTTCTTAAGTGAATAATTGAGTTTTGAACATCGATTCGGAGTCTGATTTGAGTGAAATTAGTATGGTTGGACTCGTGACTGAATAGGTTATCAAAATTTGTGATTTTTGTTAGGTTTCGAGGTACGGGCCCAGGTTGGCCTTTTGGTTGACCTTGAGTATTTTATTAAAGATTCGACCTTTATTGTTTGGATTTGTTTCCTTTGGCATTGTTTGATGTTTTTCAATTGTTTTTGGCTAGTTTCGAGCCGTTCAGAGGTCGATTCGCACGAGATGAATTTTCTAGAAGTATTGTTTGGATTTCTCGGTATTTGATCTTGCTTGTTCGAGGTAAGTAACATATTTAAACTTGAATTTGAGGGTATTTAACCCTTGGAACTATGTTATATGAAGTGTATTGGGGTGAGGCACATGCTAGGTGATAGGTGTGTGGGCGTGCACAAGAGTAATCATGATCCGAGTTGAATTTTTGGCTATCACCAAACATTTTTTGCTATCTCACCATGTTGTATTCGTGTTTTCCTACTTGTTCGATTATCTGAGTTGTGATTCATGTTGAAAATCATGTTTAGTCTATGTGATTATTTGGTTGAGATATAATGAGGCTATTTCTGATGTTTTGAGCTATCTGATTTAATAGTAAGTTACACACTCAATCAAGATTCTTCATTTGCATATCATATCCCAGTCTCTGTTCATTATTCATTGCAATATCTCACGTTGTTGTTATTTTTCCATATGTGGTATTATTTGGGCTGAGTGATACGAGATAGTGAGCCCTTGACACTTGAGAGGTTGATGACTAATGTAGGCCTTAAATCCATGTAAGAGTGTTATTTGGATCAGGTTGCATGCCACAACAGGCCTTGTTGGCTTTATTATTATTTGGATTTGGGTGCATGTTGTAGTAATCCTTATTAGCTTTATTATTATTTGGATTGGGTTGCAAACCACAATAGGCCTTATTGGCTTTATTACTATTTGGATTCGGCTGCACGCTGCAGCATGTCGTATTGGCTTTTGATTAGTGCTTGAGAAGGATCCGCCCCTCCGGAGTCTGATATACCAGCAATGAGCGCAGGTACAATGATGTATACACGTGCTTTGGTAAGAGTCTTTTGATCCAGGCACCCGTACAGTGCTAAGTGATTGTGTGGGTGTGGTGGAGTGGGGACATTGAGTCAAGCATCTTGAGTGGGCTGAGAGCGAGGGTACTTCATGATATCACTGCGAAACCATTTATTTGACATGTAGGAATAGAGATGTATTTTTCTCATGCTGGATAATAATATGATTATTTGATGACTTGACATGTATATTGTCATGTAGGCATATAGATGTACTTTCCTTATGCTATTTGGTAAATGAAAAGTCTTATTTGCTGTTGTGAATTGGAAAAATACGGTTCTTTTTTATAAACATATGTATAATTGATTTCAGTGGTAAGATTTGGCCTTTGACTGTTATACTTGAAACACAAGTCAAGTTTCCCATAGCTGTGAACGAACTGAGCATAATGCTTTTAAGTTATTCACTTTTACTATCTTCATTATATTATCACGAGTTTTTATTGGATATTAGTGTTGTACTCTGACCTTCTTCCAAGCTTGTCACTGCTTTCAACCTGAGGTTAGGTTTGTTACTTATTGAGTACATGGGGTCGGTTGTTCTCATACTATACTTTTGCACCTTGCGTGCAGATCTTGGAGCTAGTATTAATGTACATGGCAGGGGCTGACATTGAAGATGTACCTGTTGTACAGACATGGCTACCACTTGTTCTTGGTAGTTTATGATTTGAGTTCTGTTTATATATATTCAAACAGTTGTTATAATTATTTTTTATACCAGTTTTGTATATCTGAATTCTTAGCGGCTCATGATCTGTACTATCAATCCTTGATAGAAATTCAGTTATTTTACTCAATTACTCTTATTATTTTCATTTGAGTTGTGTTGAATGTTATTTGGCTTACCTAGAGGGTTGGGTTAGGTTCCATCACGACAAGTTGGATTTTGGGTCGTGACAAGAATACATGTACATGATCAATGAACATCATATTTCATACTCCTGGACTGGTATAAGTGACATGCTAAAGTGTATGCATGTGCAAAGTGTGCTAACATACTCAAATCAGGCTAATACATCACGAAAGTAGCAATTACCAGGTTCAATCAGAAAATTAACCTCTATGTAACCTCAAACATATCTCAAATAACTCACAAAAAGGGTATAAACATAAAAATCATCACACCGTGAAGCTTAGCAATTAATGTAAGGCTTTACGAAGCCCTTCTCGCGTGAATCAACCTCCAAATGGCTCGAATCTAGCCAAAATAACTTAATATCATCAATAAAAGCCATAGGAAATATTTCCAAATTATAAAGCTAAGATCTTAAATCAATTAAGCAAAGTCAACCGAAAAATTCAACCCCGAGCTCGCACACCAAAACCTTCAAAACTCATAAATTCCGAACACTCATTCCGATACAAGTCCAAATATATGTGTCTCATCTAATTCCAACCTCAAATCGACCTTCAAATCATCAATTCTCACTCTCCAAAATTATAGTCCAAAAACCCTGAAATTCCACCTTTAAGTCATATAAATTAGGTGTAATAATTGATTGGTAATCAATATCTAACACCAAAATCAAGTAAGGATTACTTACCCCTTCAATTGTGATGAAAAGCACTCCAAAAATCACCTCCAACCGAGCTCCACAACTCCAAAAATGTAAAAATAACCAAACACTTCGATATTAAAAGCTGCCTAGTTAATCCACATCTGCTGACACTTAACTGCTTTTGCGGTGCCTCTTCTGCTGTAAATGGACCGCATTTGCGATCCCTACTAGGCACTCGACCTCATGCTTCTACGACTCACCAAGCACACCTACGCTTCCACTTCTGCGACCACCCCTCGCAGAAGCGCATTCGCTTCTGCGAAACCAAATCCACATCTACGAACTCCCCATTGCTAGGCTAGCCTCGCACCTGTGCTAAAAAAGCCGCATCTGCGACTCTGCATCTGCGGCCAAACCCACCCCCGCCCCCGNCCCCCCCCAGATGCGAAAACTCCAGAAGCCTAGAAATCTTCAGCATTGCTACATAGTCCAAAAATGATTCGAAATCAATCTGAAACACACCTGACGCCCCCGGGACCCTGTCCAATCACACCAACCAATTCCGAAATATAACACGAACCTACTTGAGGCCTCAAATCATACAAAACAACATAAAAACTACGAATCGTACCCCAATTCAACCCTAAGGATCTAATGAACTTCCAATTTCCAAAACTCGTGCCGAACCATATCAAATCAACTCGAAATGATCTCAAATTTTGTATGCAAGTGCCAAATAACATAGTGGACAATACCACTTCCATAACTAAAATCCGAACCTGATATTAATAAAGTCAACTCCCCATCAAACCTATAAACATCTCAAACCTTCAACTTTCCAACTTTCGCTAAATCAAACTGAAACAACCTAGGAACCTCCAAATCCAACTCCAGACATACGCCTAAGTCCAAAACTACCATATGAAGCTGTTCGAACAATCAAAACACCATTTTGGAGTCGTCTACACAAAAGTCAAACTCTGGTCGACTCTTTCAACTTAAGACTTCAACCAAGGGACTAAGTGCCCCAACTCAAACCAAAACATCCCTATACTAAACCAACCACCCCGACAATTCACATAAACACAAATACACATATAAAGCATCAAACATGGGAACTATGGCGAATATACTCAAAACGACCGGTCGGATCATTGCAATTTGGGGTCTAAATCTTATAATAAAATTCCTAAATTCTACCAAAAATCCCTAATTTCTATCTTGAATTTCATAGATTTGAAGATGAAATTCATGAAAAAGTAATTGAAACTAATTGAAAACAAGTTAAAGTTACTAACTAATGAATTTAGGGAGAAAAAGCTCTTCAAAAATTGCCTCTATGGAGTCTAGGGTTAAAAAATAGTGCAAAATGAGCTCAGTCCCAAAATCTCCACATTTAACCCAGCTGTAGATATCACAATTGCGAACTCTAGTTCGCAATTGCAATGTTTGCAAAAGCGAATTGCTGTCTGCAAAAGCGAACAGTGTCTGAGCCAAGCAGATATCACAAATGCGATCCCAGGGATCTCCGCAAATGAGACTTCCTCATCGCAAATGCGAAGCAGCCCCTAGCCCTTTAAAGTCGCAAATTCGACAGGACTATTGCAAATGCGAAGTCCTCTTCCTTCACAAACGCGGTCTTAGCTTCCCAAAAGCGAAGCTGTCCCAGCCCCCTCCAGTGTCCAAAATGCAAGCTTGACCTTGCAATTGTGAGGCTCGCATTTGCAAACAGGTTCTCACAAATGTGAGACAAGTAGATTAACACCAGCACCAATTCTCAGCTTAGCCAAACTCATCTGCAACACATCTGAAACTTACATGAGCCTCTCGGGCTCCACTCTGAACATTTACACAAATTTTAAAACATCATACATACTCACTCACTAACTCAAGTCATCAAACTAACATCAAATATCAAGAATTAATCTATAAAACTAAAGATTTTCAACTCCAAAACACATTTTTTCAGCTTTTCACATAATGCGCCAAATCGACCTCGGATCACCCAGACCCCAATCAAACATACTTACCAGTTCAAAATTATCATACGATCCTGTTGGGATCGTCAAAATACCGATTCGAGGTTATTTACCAAAAATGTTGACCCTGGTCAACTCTAATCATTTTTATAGTCAAAAATCACACATTCTTTAAAATTCACATTTAAATTTTCCGAAAATCGACATGGACCATCCACGCAAGTCACAAACTCATCAAATAGAGCTATGGAAAGTATCGATACACAGAAAGGGAAATTAGTACTCAAAATAACAGATCAGATCGTTACACCCTGATTTATAAGGCAAATGAACTAGTAAGTGCTCCATTAAATAAAAAAATCAAGGTGGAATATTTGCTGCAACTGACACAAGATTAACGGAATATTTTATTCCATTTGTATTAAATGATTCTCCCGTAACACTATTGAACAAAAACTTTTAAATATAGACTGAGTTCAGTTAATGGCTTCCAAATTGGTTTTGAAAGTGTACTAAAAACAACTGGAAGAAGATATTGCATAAAAATATGGCAGCCATGACTTTTCATCCCAAATAACTTTAAATATCATATCAACACATCCACTCAAATTGGAAGCATATCCATCGGGCTTCTTTAGATTTTAACCCATTCACATACATCTTTCTTTTGGTCCTCATTTAAGGTAAAATTTGCTTTTGGTTTAATCCATCTCCTATCATTGTCTTGTTTCAAGTGTAGATCATTTCGATGGCAATATTCTTTCAAGTCCATTCTTGCCTTCTCATTATCCTTAGTTTTATCTTTGTTGTCCATGATATTATGAAAAACATTGTCAAAGGTCTTTTTCTTTAGCATTACGCCAAGATTGTGGCGAACAAGATTGGTCTTCCAATATGGAAAATCCCAAAAAATACTTTTTTTGATCAATTATGCGATTTCCCATAACTATAGAATTTGTGTGGATCCGATTCAGTGATCTTAGGAAACCCTCTAACTTTTTTCCACACTTGTTCCCCAGTTAAACTGGAGGAGGTCTAGACTTCTCTTCTTTTCCTTTGCAAAAAGCATTCTTGTTTCTTCTAAAATCATGATTAAGAGGCAATAACTAGCGCTTAAAATCAAACCAAGTAACTTTTCTTCCATATTTCAATGTAAAAGCTTTTGATTGTTCCATCCAAATTAGGCATGCTAATTTCCTAGTTGTACTCCACCCTAATAGCATGTCATAAGCAAGAAACTTAGTAATTGTCCACATCAATGTTGCTCGCATAAGAAAATTTTGCTTCTTTGACACATCATAAGTTAGTACACCATCCTAACATAATTGTTGAAGCTCATCTATTAGCGGTTGAAGATACACATCAATTTTTGACTTGGAATTATATGAACCTGGAATAATCAATGTTAAGAACATGTATGGGGCACTTATACAAAGATCAGGAGGAAGAATGTAGGGAGTAACAATCACTGGCCAACAAGAGTATGGTGATGCTGACCGGCTATAAGGAGTAAAGCCATCAGCACAAAGACCGTGTTTAACATTCCTAGGCTCTATATCAAAGTATGGATATGTTCGATCAAAGGGTTATGTAACCTTGTTCAGCTGCCTGTAGTCAATACACATCCTCATAGTACCATCCTTCTTCTTCACAAATAGAACTGGTACACCCCAAGGCGATACATTGGGTCTGATGAAGCCTTTATAAAGTAACTATTGAAGTTTTTCCTTCAACTCCTTCAACTCAATAGATGGCTGAGTGTCCGGCACTAGATCAATACCAAAATCAATGTCCGTGTCAAGTAGCACGCCCAGCAGGTCTACTGGAAATATATCTGGGAAGTCTCTCACTACCGAAAACTGACTCAACTGTAGGAGTTTCAGCACTAACATCCCTCACAAAGGTCAAATACACTAGACACCCCTTCTCAACCATCCATTGAGCCTTCAAGTATGAAATCACCCTACTCAGAACATAATCTAGGAACCTCTCCACTCCATCCTAGGCAACCCCAGCATCGCCAACATCACGGTCTTAGTATGACAATCAAGAATAGCATAACATAGCGAAAACAATCCATGCCCAATATCACGTCAAAATCAACCATGCTCAGTAGCAGAAGATCGACTCTCGTGTTATAACCTCCAATAGTCACCACACATGACCAATACACACGGACCACAATAATAGAATCACCCAACGGTGTAGATACATGAACAGGCATAAATAAAGAATTAAGAGGCGTACCCAAATAACGAGCAAAGTATGATGACACATATGAATAAGTAGATCCAGGGTCAAATAACACTAAAGAATCCTCGTGGCACACTGAAACAATACCTGTGATCATGGCGTTGGAAACAACTGCCTCTGACCTGGCGGGAAAAGCATAGAAACAGGCTTGACCACCGCCTGAATGACCTACCCCTCTAAGGCGACATTGTGTTGTCTGAGCCCCACCCCGAGCTGGTTGCATGGGTTGTGTAGCTGCTGGTGCTAGCATCATAGGCTGGGAGCTCTGTTGTGGGACCCTACTAAACAGTCTGGGGCAATCCCTCTTGAGATGAATCAAGTCTCCACACTCAAAACAACCTCTCCTGTAAGGTTGCTGACCTTAATAGCCTGAAGAACTGCCTGCGAAAACTTGAGCAGATAGAGCACGATAAGAACTCTAGGTTGGCAGCGCCACTAAACTGACTGAGCTGCGCGTGCACTATACGAACTGTGGCTAACTAAAATACCACGAGGAACGTGACGAGCTGCCTGAACGAGTCTAGAAGGATGATGTCACGATCCTAAAACCCCACCTTAGGTAATCGTGATGGCGTCACTGGGACTAAGTAAGCCTAACATCTGCTGAAAATTAATGAAATTTAACCAACTTAATTGCAAAAATTTAATTAATAACTGATATAACATAGTTGCACCAACATTAATCATACAATCCCAAAACCGGTAGTAAAATTCATAAATTTTTCAAAGAGTAACTAGGAATATCAAGTACATCACTGTCCTAGAATAATAGTAAATAGTGGATATGAAAGACAACATAAAGTGACTCTAGGGCCTGAAAACGTCAAGCTGGTATACCTTGAAGTCTTCAGCAGCGCAGACATAAGTCTCAAAACCAACTCGATCAGGAGTACTCGTATCTATACAAAAATACGCAGAAGCGTAGCATGAGTACACCACAGCGGTACCCAGGAAGTATGAAGCCTAACCTCGGTAGAGTAGTAACGAGGCCAGGTAAAGACACTTACTAGATATAATAGTAGTGACGAGGCCACGTAAAGACACCTACTAGACACTTACAAACAATGGAAAGAACATCAATGTAAGACTAACAGCGGAAGGATTACTAAGTTACAACCAACAATAAAAATAATAGAAGCACAAATGGCAGCAAGAAGTAGCCGTGTATTGAAGCAGCAACACAATTGGAACACAGATGAAATATGAATGAATTCGAAATGAGAAAACAACTCAAGTAATCAAATCGTTCCCAATGCATGAATTACGACAAGAATTTCCCTGATGCACTACCTCGTAACCACAAGTCATAAACCATAATTCCGAATCTTACACGCATGGCATCTTGTGCCTACATTATCAATCACCTCCGCACGGCAAATTCCACCTACTACCATGTACATTGTATCCATTTCAAATGCCAAATAAAACATTCTAGATACAGTTTATACAAAATAGAGTGTCAAATAAGTTTATTTAGAAATCAGAAAGGTAAAGGAAAATAATGTTTGTAAGCAAAGTAAAACTTCGGATAAATTAAGGAATTAAATATAGAATTTGTTAAAGTAAAGCGTGGTAACAATTTATAAATAAAGTAAAATGTCAAATGGGTAATGAGTTTAACTTGAGAATTAATCAAAGTAAAGTATGATAACCATTAAAAAAGGTATAAAGCACCAAGGCCGATACGAGTTTTATATTGAAAGTCACATAAGTAAAGCACCTTAATAATTCTTTTATTTAAAACCGCTATGTTACCACCAACTCAACAAAGCATGACATAATGACTCCACGCAAGTAACTTCAGTTTGAAAATCACTTCACCAAGTTATGCGAGGGCACAGGTTGGAACATCAAGGCAATTTATCAAATTACGTAGAATGCATGACTCATACAAGATATCATGATTTTTTATGAAAGTAACTAGATGAATTTTTAATTCATTCTATAAAAATTGCCCATATATAATGAGCATTTGGTTTCCATTTTTAAAGAGAACTTTGGTCCCCATAATTATTTGAGTCTGATAATTTTGGTATGAGAAAATGACACAATACCTAACATATGCAGTTTTCAGGTAGGGAAGTAGCTAGAGTCGACTGCTGCAACCCGATCACCAAACAATATAAATTGGATAAACAAACCACAACCAACAATGGCGTATCATGAACTAAACATCATAAAGAAGCTAAATAAATAAGTCACAAGCAGATAAAATAGTCACATGATGACTCATAAAATCAAATAGCAAGTAATGACAGTTCATAAATAAAGGCACGGTTACAAAGAATCAGTTAACAGTTGAGGCATGTAACGGATAAGACATGAATTCAACAAGTAAATGAAATTAACAATTAAAACATATAAGAGTAAACTTGATAATAAAAGGTAGAACATATACTAATAACTTCAAGTAAAGCACGTAAGAGCAAGCCCATCAATAGAACATATAACATGATATGAAAACTTCAATTAAATGCATGAAAGAAGTGTAATAGTCTAAACCGGTCGAATACCATATATAAGCCCGTGTACACACTCGTCACCCCGTGTACATGTTTTCCATATAATTCAAATGGTACCATAAACCCAAAACTTAAGGGGTAGTTTCCCCTCCCTACCTCTCCCCCC
>MCJB01049633.1:46360-75469 GCA_002018475.1 Nicotiana obtusifolia
CATCCCCACAAAGTTAGGCAAGATACTTAGCTCAATTTGGCCAAATCAATACTCAAAATAGCTTTTCTTTTAAAATTCACCTCCGCTCAGCTCAAATCTAGCCAAAAATGACTTAATAATAACAAATAATGCAAGAGAAATCAATTCCAACTAATAAGCTATGATCTTTATATAATTTTCAAAAAGTCAACAAAAGTCAGCCCCTGGCTCTCGTAGTCAAAACCTGGGTCCAAGGGTAAGTCTTAACTACCCATAACCCCACAAGGTATGTGTTTTTTTTTTTAAATCCAAGTCCAAATCGACTCTCAAAACTCAAATATTCGTTTTTCAAAATCATAGACAAAATTTCTCAAAATTGCACTTTGCTTCTCAAAAATTGATGTAAAATGTAATACATAATCATGAAATATAGTTCGAAATTGATTAAAACTACTTATCCACTAGTTTGGTATGAAATTCTCTCAACAAAATTGCCTCCCACCGAGTCAAGGGTTCAAAATTTGATAGAATGAAGCTAGGTACTAAAATACTCAGCTATAACAATCTACAAATGACACATTTGCAACATGTGGTTTGCAAATGCGAAACCACGTGAAAGTAGAAAATCCTTCACAAAAGCGAAGTTTGAAAAATTCTGAACCCATCGCAAAGTGACAAAAATGTCGCAAATGCGAACACTAGCCTTTTCGCAAAAGTGGCCAGTGGGTCGCAACCCAGGCCATTTTCACAAAATGTAATCCGGAGTTCACAAATGAGAACTCAGCATGCCTCAGTCAAATTTGCAAAAGCGGGGGGAAACTCGCAAATGCGGTGGCCTCAAATGTGACCAATTCCTTGCAAATGCGAGACCTGAACACCAGCAAAAATCTAAACCTTCCTCAATACTCTGAAACACATTCGAAACTCACCCGAGCCCCCGGTGGTCCAAACCAAATATTTTCACAAGTCTAGAAAATTCATACGAACTCTCGCGCATGATAAACACACCAAAATAATACCCAGAACTACAAATCGGACACCAAAATGCATGAAAATCACAATGAACTTCAAGAACTTTTAGAATTGCAACCAAGCGTCCGAATCATATCAAACCAACCCCAAATTACACCAAATTTTGCAGACAAGATACAAATAGAAAAATGGACCTATCCATGACCCAAAATCAAAAGTCCGAACCCGATAGCCATAAAGTCATACCATGGTCAAACTTATGAACATTTCAAACCTTCATATTGCCAATTCTTGCCAAATAGGGCTGAAATCTTCTAGAAACATCCAATTGCATATCCAAACATACGCCCAAGTCCAAAATTATCATCCGGGCCTAACGAAACCATCAAAACTCTGATTCGCTGTCAAAGACACAAAAGTCAAACTTGGTCAACTTTTCCAACGTAAAGCTTCCTAGTTGAGAATCATTCTCCCAAATCAATCCCGAGCAACTCGAAAATCAAAGCCAATGATACGCACAAGTCGTAAACACCATGTAAAGCTATTAGTGACCTCAAATCAATGAACTGAATGCAGATGCTCAAAATGAACTGTTGGATCGTTACAGACGACCTCTATTATAATGGGACTGGCCTCCAGATGAGGCACTGCTGAAACCACCTAAACCACGAGGCCTATTGACCTCCCCCTCCTCACTCTCAAGTCTGCAGACCTGCTCTAGGCATCTAGCAATCTTGACCACCAAGTTAAACCCGACATCCGTCGCAAGATCTCGAACCATCTTGTAACGTAAACCATGGTTGAGGCCATCGATGATCCTCCTAATTTTCTCCCTCTCAGTGGGAACCAACCTTATAGCATGTCATGCCAAATCTGCAAATCTCATCTCTTACTGGGTCACAACCATACCCACCTGCCGTAGATGCTCAAGCTCCCTATGCAACTCCTTTCTGCGAGTCTGTGGTACAAATATCTCTAAGAAGAGAACTGACAACAAATACCATGTAAGTGGCATTTCGTCAGTTTTCTTGCTCAACTCATAATCCTGCAACCATCTATAGGCTACACATGTCAGCTCAAAAGTAGTAAATGCAATCCCGCTAGTGTCCAGAAAACTCATTGTGCGAAAACTACGCTGACACTAGTCCAAAATATCCTAAGCATCCTCTTAATCCCCTCCGCTAAACTCTGGAGGCTTAAGACTCCCAAACTGCTCTAACCTCTTATGCTCCTCATCACTCATAGGTGGACCAACCTCGGCCCTGGAAGCAACAACCGGCTGAACTGGCAATACCCCCAGTGTCTGATGACCTTGAGCTAGCTGCTTTGAAGTATGCTCGGCAGGAGTCTGGGCACCTCTCCTAGCCTATGAGGTAGTTGGTGCAACTAGGATCGAAATCACCTAAGCCAGGCTCGTGCACAATCAACACCTAGGCCAAGGCCTCCTGAAGTCCAAGAATGATAATAAGCACTGCAGTTCTGAGAGCTTGTCCCACCGGCTCAACGGTAGCTAGAATCTGCTCCTCAGTTGGAGCAACTGGTGGCTCTACAGGTGTTGCTCTAGCTGTAGTGCGAGCCCCACCTCGATCTCTACCGCAGCCCCGGCCTCTTGCAACCCTAACTAGTGGTACTGGTGGTTGTCCGCCTAATCCGACTGCACGTGTCCTCACCATCCATGAGAGAATAGAAGAGTCAAGGTTCAAACTTCGGAAATAACAAATCTGCACAACAAGAATGCAAGAAAGAACCAAAATACTCAGCTATAACAAGCTGCACATGCCGTATTTGCGACCTGGGGTACGCAAATGCGAACCCTCGCTAAAGCATAGAAGCCTTCACAAAAGTGAAGTTTGAAAAATTATGAACCCATCGCAAAAGCGACAAAAATGTCGCAAATGCAAACACTGGCCTTTTTCCAAAAGCGGCCAGTTAGTCGCAAAATCGACCCCTTCCCAGCCCAGGCCATTTTCACAAATACGATCCAAAGTTCGCAAATGAGAACTCTGCATGCCTCAGTCAACTTTGCAAAAGTGAGGGGAACTCGCGAATGCAGTGCTTGCAAATGCGATCAATTCCCCGCAAATGTGAGACCTAAAGACCAGCAAAAATCTAAACCTTCCTCAACACTCTGAAACACGGTCGAATCTCACAAGAGCCCCCGGTGGTCCAACTAAACATTTTCACAAGTCTAGAAATATCATACGAACTCTCTCTCACGATCAACACACAAAAATAACATCCGGAACCACAAATCAGACAGCAAAACGCATGAAAATAACAATGAACCTCAAGAACTTCTAGAATTGCAACCAAGCGTCCGAGTCATATCAAACCAACTCCACAATCTTCTAGAAATATCCAAATGCATATCCGGACATACGCCCAAGTCCAAAATCATCATCCAGACCTAACGAAACCATCAACACTCTAATCCGATGTCAAATACACAAAAGTCAAACTTGGTCAACTCTTTCAACTTAAAGCTTCTTAGTTGAGAATCATTCTCCCAAATCAATCTCGAGCCACTCGAAAATCAAAGCCAAGGACATGCACAAGTCATATCACAACATGTGAAGCTATTCACGACCTCAAACCGTTGAACTGAATGCAAATGCTCAAAATAACCAATCGGGTCGTTACAGACAACCTCTGTTGTAGTGGGACTGGCCTCCAGATGAGGCACTGCTAAAACCACCTAAACCACGAGGCCTATTGACCTCCCACTCCTCACGCTCAATCCGGCGTACCTACTCCTATAATAAAGCAATCTCAACCACCTAGTCAAACCTGGCATCCATTGCAAGTCTCGAACCATACTATAACGTAAACTATAGTTGAGGCCATCAATGATCTCCTAATCTTCTTCCTCTCAGTGAGAACCAACCATATAGCATGCGGTGCCAAATCTGCAAATCTTATCTCATACTGAGTGACAGTCATACCCACCTAGTGTAGATGCTCAAACTCCCTACGCAACTCCTCTCTGCGAGTCTGTAGTACAAACATCTCTAAGAAGAGAATTGAGAACTAATTCCATGTAAGTGGCATTTCGTAAGCTGTCTTGCTCAACTCATAAGCCTGCCACCATCTGTAGACTGCCCATGTCAGCTCAAAAGTAGTAAATGCAACCCCGATGGTGTCTAAAATACCCGCTGTGCAAAGAATTTGCTGACACCGGTCCAAAAAATCCCTAACATCCTATGAATCTCCTCAGCTAAAATCTGGAGGCTTAAGCCTCCCAAACCGTTCTAACCTCTTCTGCTCCTCATCACTCATAGGTGGACCAACCTCGGCCCGAGAAGCAACAACCGGCTGAACTGGCAGTACGCCCAGTATCTGATGACCATGAGGTACCTGCTTTGGAGTACGGGTGGCAGGAGTCTGGGCACCTCCCCCCAGCATGTGAGGTAGCTGGTGCAACTAGGATCAAAATCTCCTAAGCCAGGCTCGTGCACACAGTCAAAACCTAGGCTAAGGCCTCCTGAAGTCCAAGAACGACAATAGGCACTACTATTCTGCGAGCTGGTCCTACCGCCTCAACGGTAGCAAGAATCTGCTCCTCAGTTGGAGCAACTGGTGGCTCTACAGGTGTTGCTCTGGATGTAGGTCGAGCCCCGCCTCAACCTCTACCGCGGCCCCAGCCTCTCGCAACCCTAACTAGTGGTACTAGTGGTCGTCCGCCTGATCCGACTGCACGTGTGCTCACCATCTCTGAGGGAATAGAATAGTCATGGTTTAAACTTCGAAAATAACAAATATGCATGACACGAATCCAAGAAAGTGAAGTTTTTCTTAACAGTTCGGTAGCCTCTCGAAGATAAGTACAGACGTCTCGGTACCACCATCCGAACCACTCTACTAAACTTGATCATGACCCATAATACCTATGAACCTAGGGCTCTAACACCAACTTGTCACGACCCAATACCCTAACCAGTCATAATGCCGCCTAACAGACTTGATAGGCAAGCCGGACATAACGATAATGAATCATAATAGCAAAAATGATATGAATAACATGAGTTGAAATTCATAACATAGAATAATAATACCAATAGATGATAAATCCCCCAGAAGTGGTAAATACAGAGTTATGAGCTCTAATACAATAATACAAGTTTGAAATGGCCAAATACAATTTTGTCTGAAATAACAATAGGAAACTTGAGGTAGGGACAGCACATAAGAAAAGAGAAACCAAGACAGCGGTCGAGAATGATGTTCTGCCTCGTCTCTCGATGGTCAGCTCAACAAGCAACTCCTCTAACGATGACTGGGTCTGACACCTGGATCTACACAATTAAGTGCATAGTATAGCATGAGTACAATTGGCCCTATGTAATCAGCAATATTATAACCAACCTCGGTGAGGTAAAAGAAGCAAGAATTATAAATGATACTTGCTATAACCTGTGCAGTTTCATAAAAGTTCGACAAGTACAGAACAATAATGTAATCAAGTCATAAGGCACAGAAAGTATCATTTGTATATGTTCACAATTACTCAACTACTCTACTCAGTTAGTGATCTAGCATATAAGATGATATGAAAATAAATCAAGTAGGTCACATTAAAATTGCAAGTAAAGATGAAATGTAAAATCCAAACAGACACTGGCAAGATTTTCCTAAGAACTTCCAATACAGTAACAAACCACTGATCAAGTTTCCTCCATCAATATGTATAACATCAAGAGAGAAAGATGAGAGGGTGACCCTAGGGGGTGGAACCATATCCACATGCAGCACGGACAAATTCAATGTGTTATCATCCCAGCATGGTCACAAGCTCAAATATCATTATCCGCCCGGCGTAGTCATAGGCTATATCACAATCTGCCTGGCGTGATCAGAGGCATACAACACAATCCATTCGGCATGGTCACAAGCATAAAAACACAATCCGTTCGGCGTGGTCACATGCATAACAACACAATCCGCCCGGTGTGATCACCGGCTATATCACAATCCGCCCGGCGTGGTCACAGGCATCCAATTCAAATCATCTCACACAGAAGCAAATATACAAGGTCACATGAATATCGGATTTCATGCTCCTGGACTGGTATAAGTGACATGCTAAAGTGTATGCATGTGCAAAGTGCGCAATCATAGCTCAAATTGGCAATTTCATCACAAAGATAGCAAATATCAAGTTCAATCAGGAGATTAGCCTCTATGTAATCTCAAAACATGGATCAAGTAGCTCATAACAGGGTACAATTATGAGAAACAGTGTAGCTTAAAGCATAACAATAAATTCAAGGCCTGGCATAGCCTAAACACTACCCGATCATGGATAAATACCCTGCTGCTCGCACATGGGCTCAATCCCCACGCATATGCGCACCCATAGCACGTATCACAAATAACTCAGGCAACTAGTGCCTCAACCAAGTTTAGGTAAGATACTTACCTCAAGCAAGCCAAATCACTCATCTAACAAGCCCTTCCTGCGTGAATCAACCTCCAGATGACCCGAATCTAGCAAAATTAACTTAATATAATCAATAAAAGTCATAAGAATTGATCCCAAATGATAAAGCTAAGATCTTTAACCAAAATCAAAAAGTCAATCCAAAAATTCAATCTTGGGCTCATACGTCAAGACCGAACCAAATTCGCAAATTCAGAACGCTCATTAGATTATGAGTCCAACCATACAAAAATCATCCAATTCCAAGCACAAATCGACCCGCAAATCATCTAATCTCACTCTCCAATGACATGGTCCAAAAAACTCCCCCCAAATTTCACCTTGAATTCTCATAAATTAGGTGTAAAAATAAATAGGTAATTAATAATTATCATCAAAAGTGATTAAAATTCACTTACCTCTTCTATTGTAGTAAAAAGCCTCCCAAAAATCGCCTCCAACCGAGCTACAAAATTCCAGTTACGAGAAAGTGACCAAACCTTCGTCTTTTAAGGTTCTGCCCAACGATCCCGCATCTGCCGCTCTCAGAGTCACACTTGCAATGTTGCACTGGCGGTCCTTATTTTGCACCTGCGGCTCCGCTTCTGCGGTCGTACTCTCGGTCCTACGCATCCGCATATGTGGATCCCTTCCGCATCTGCGATCCCAGCTCGATCAGCCACACTCTGCTTCTATGGAACTTTCCTCGCAAAAGTGCATCCACTTCTGCGGAATGCTACGCGCAACTGCAAAACTCCCCTGGCCAAGTCATTCGTGCACCTGCACAACAGAAGCCGCACCTGCGGCTCCGCATCTGCAGCTAGACCGTCAACAGGTGCAAAAACACTAGAACCTGCAATTCCTTCAGCAATTCCTCAAGTCCAAATATGACAAGAGCTCAATACTAGTAGGACCCTATCTGGAGACATGCTGAAAACCATTCCTTTCTAACTGAACGCAATACCCATCTTCCAAAAAAAAAAAAGACCGAATCACGTTTGGGACCCCATCTAAGCACACCAACAAGTCTTAACATACAATACGAACTTACTCAAAGCCTCAAATCACATCAAATAATACCAAAATCACGAAGCGCACCCTAATTCAAGCCTAATGAAACTAATGAACTTCTAACTTCTAAAACTCATGTCGAACCATACCAAATCAACTCTGAATGATCTCAAATTTTGCACACTAGTCCCAAATGACACAATAGATCTATTCCAACTTTCGCAACTAAAATCCAAACCCGATATCGACAAAGTCAACTCTCGATCAAACCTCTCAACCTTCCAAACCTTCAACTTTCCAACTTCGCCAAAAAGCATCAAATCAACCTACGGACCTCATAATCAACATCCGGACATACGCCTAAGTCCAATATCACCATATGAAGCTATTGGAATCATCAAAACACCATCCCGAAGTCATCTATACAAAAGTCAAATTCTAGTCAATTTTTTCAACTTAAGACTTCAACCTTGGGGGGTGTCCCAATTCACTCCAAGGCCCTCCCAATACCAATTCAACCACCTCGGTGAGTCACACAACCACAGATGAACATGGAAGAAGCAATAAATAGGGGAACGGAGCTACAATATAATAAAACAACCGGCCGAGTCGTTAAAATATACAAAGTGCAAGTTTAGCGACACAACTCATGAAGCAAACATGGAAGTGAGGCCTAATACACAAATCATCCTGAAGAGAGGATGTTTTAAGATTGACGATGATGTTACACATCGTGTTGGAGCGTGGGTAAACTGGAGGTTCGCGTTCGGTGCCTTGTCATCTATGAATATGCCACCTAGACTTAAAGATAAGTTCTATATAGTGATTTTTAGGCCTACTATATTGTATGAGGCGGAGCATTGGCCAGTCCAGAGCTCTCATGTCCAGAAGTTAAAAGCAGCAAAAATAAGGATGCTCTAAGGGAGATTAGATTATGAATAATGACATTCGCGAAAAGTTGAGAGTGACCCCCGTGGTGTACAAGTTGTGGGAAGCAAGGCTGAGATAGTTCGGGCATGTAAGGATGAGATACCCAGATGTCCCAGTAAGAAAGGGTTCGAGGTTGACTATCTCGACCCAAAATTCGCCTAGTGGTGATGGCACCAAACTCGACCCGCTAGGTAAACCATATACAATCAAAAAAATTTCTAATAGAATTAATATGAAGCCAATAAGTGAAATAACTGAAAATTATACAACTTTCCAAAGACTGATAGTACAATTCATGAGCTACTAAGATTTAGATTTTTTAAAAAAAAAACAATATGATGAATAATACAATATCTGTATGAATTATACATAAACAAAATTCAAATCTAAATCTACAAAAGTTAGATGGTAGTCATGCCCAAACAACGGGTACATCTTCAATGCCAGCTCCCGTCATGCACGGCAACATTAGCTCCAAAATCTGCACGCAAGATGCAGAAGTGTAGTATGAGTACAAACGACCTCATGTACCCAGTAAGTATCTTCACTAATCTCGGTGAAGTTGTGGCGAGGATTTTTAGTTAAAAGATACTCACTGATATAACCTATTCAGTAGAATAGCAATAAAAATAATACTAAAACATAACAGAGAAGAATACAAGATCAAATATGCGAAGCAATAAATGATTACTAGAAGAAATTACGGTCAATATTTCTCAATATCACAACCAATCATTTCCTTAAAGCGATGACCATTAGACCATGTTAGTAAATCCAGAGCTTTCATAGGGTGAGAAAAGAACTCAAGATATCAAATCAAATGGCACGGCAACACCTTCGTGCTTTTATCTCATCCTCACCAAATATATGAATGTATGTCTAATAAATTAGCACCGCAACGCCGTTCATGCATTTGTCTCTTCCTTATCGAGCACACGTATAACAGTACCAACCAGGTGAAAGAAATGTCAATAACAAAGTGGGAGATACACAAGCAGTAATAATGAATAAGACAGTGCATATGGACAACGGTAAGAGAATAGGTAGGAGGCATAGAAGTAATGATAGCAATTAAGATAGAAGAACATAAATTTCACTAACTAATATGGTAGAAGTCTTAGATGTAGATATAACAAACAAAAGGGAAAGCAGCATGATCTTTTTAAGCTAAACAAATAGAAGGCATGGATAACTAACATGGTAGAAGGCTAACAGTTGCGCAAGAGCAATCAAATCTGATCCGATATAGAATACACATTCTTATTAGGCTCACAAATAATCCCCAAACCAATTTCTGATCATTCCCAAACAGGTAAATAACCTTCCAAAAGTCCATAACAACCTATCCATAACACATACCATCAATTATCCAATCCTCGATATTTCTTCACAATTCGCAATAAAGGAATAGTCTGCCTACAAGAACATCTAGTCTTTGAACCTCATGAATACCAGAATCTCCATATCTGATCTCAACACTGCTACTCAAATGGCTGATACGTCACTCATACTCCATCATCTACAGAAAAATACCCACAAGTCAAAACATAACCCACCTACCAACATGCACACTCTCCTCCGGCGACATCAAATAGTGTCTTGTATTCTCTTAAACATATGATCGTCCGTGTCATATAGAAATCATATCCTTCCTTTCAAAACTAAAATGCAACCTTAACTCGCAACTTTCAACCCCACACGATGCACCATCACTAACATGCTAACTCGTGAAAATACAAAAACCTCATAATCAACTCTGAACCACAAGTGAGACGAACACCTCATCAACCGAGAACCTTTCATTTAACTCAATCCAGGAGAACATCACCACACGCAACATATCTTCTATACTTGTAACTCTGGGTCGTGGCCATAACAATGGTGAATTCTTCAGAATTAATTAACACATAATCAAGTCATCAAAACTGATATCCTCTAACTCAATCGAGTCACGTAGATTGCCAAGCCGAAAGTAACTCAATCTGATATGCTTGCTCTGAAAGAACCTTCTACAAATTTGAATCCGTTTCTTGAATCTCTCTAATATTTCCATGTAGAATCATTCTTGACATAGAAATACCGCAAATCCGGTCAACATTCACTATCGATCTCAAACCCTATTCATTCACAAATTCAGGAATCCTTAAATGCCACATATTATCTGGAACTTATCAGAACCTTTTTGATAACCTCTCACCTTACTCTGATCTTCTATACATATCCAATACGCGCCGAGAAATCCGTGCTTCACCAGCACATGACTATTCAAAGAACAACCAAGCAATCCCTCAGCTCAGAAACTAATACAATGCATGATCCTGCAATCTGATCATCAATAGCAGACTCCCCCACTTAGCTCAGAGCCGTAGAACACATCATCAATAATCCACAGTACTATATCTTCATAGTTGTCCTGATCCCGCACTGCTATTCAGCTGAATGCTTCGAAAACACATGCAATACTTGTCATAAAATGGTCTGAAGAGTCTTCCAAGCGCATACAGATCCTTGAAATTGCCAAGTAAACTCTCCCAAATGCTCTGAAATGATAATATATGCACTCCACCGAATGGAAACCTCACACGAAGCACAGGATTCCAACTCATCACGCAGGAGATGAGCCTACTAGTTGTACTCAAACAACACCTTATCATGACCCCACCATAATCACAACAACTAGGCCATCAACCAATCCTCCCAAGTCCGTGCTTACCAATCTAATACAAGAATCCTCTTTGTACAACTAAAAGATTTATCACTACATCAACTCCCAAGACTGGATAGCACATCCCGACAACAACCAAGTATCCATAGCCCTTCGTAATCCATCAACGGCATCACAAACCACCGTCGCATAGCTGATACTGAGTGCGCAACATCGCATACGAGCGAATAGGAAGAAATCAAAGATGTAGGTGCCCAGCTGAAACAAAGTTGCACAACGAGGAAAGAAAGAAGGGAAGTTTCCTAGATGTCCTGTAGCCTCGCGAAGATAGGTATGCACGTCATCATACCAGTCCGCAAGACTCTACTACACACTTTCTCATGACTCGTAGAACCTACGAGCCTAGTGCTCTAATACCAGCCTGTCACGATCCAAAATACACCTAGTGATGATGGCACCTTACCCGAACTGCTAGGTAAGTCGATTACAGTCAACAATTTTTCAACTGGAATTAATATGAAGCCAATAAGTGAAATATCAAAAATTTATACAACTTCCCAAGGACTGGTAGTACAAGTCACGAGCGACTACGATTTAGATTTAAAAAAATATATGATGAATAAATACAATAATTGTTTGAATTATATATAAGTAGAAATCAAATCTAAGACTACAAAGGACAAATAGTAGTCATGCCCGGAAAAATGGGTACATCTTCAATGCCAACTCCAGCCATGCACGGCAACATCAGCTCCAAATTTTGCATGCTAGGTGCAGAAGTGTAGTATGAGTACAACCAACCCTATGTACCCAGTAAGTATCTTGACTAACCTCGGTGAATTAGTGATGAGGTTTTTTAGTTAAAAGATACTCATTGTATAACATGTGCCGTAGAATAGCAATAAAAACAATACTAAAATATAACATAGAAGAGTACAAGGTCAAATATGCGAAGCAATAAATGATTACTAGGAGAAATTACGGTTAATATTTCTCAATATCACAACAAATCGTTTCCTTAAAGCGATGACCAGTAGACTACGGTATTAAATCCAAAGCTTTCATAGGGTGAGAAAGAACTCAAGATATCAAATCGAATCGCACGGTAACACCCTTCGTGCATTTATCTCATCCTCACCATATATATGAATGTATGTCAAATAAATTGGCACAGCAACACCTTTCGTGCATTTATCTCTTCCTTATCGAGCATACGTATAACAGTACTAACCAGGTGAAGGAAATTCCAATAACAGTAACGACAAAGTGGGAGACACACAGGTAGTAATAACAATTAAGGCAATGTATATGGACAACGATAACAGACTAGGTAGGAGGCATAAAAGTAATGATAACAATTAAGATAGATAAACATAAATTTCACTAACTAACATGGTAGAAGGCTTAGATATAGATATAACAAACAAGAGGGAAAGCATGATCGTTATAAGCTAAACAAATAAAAGGCATGGATAACCAACATGGTAGAAGGCTTATACGAAAGTGCAACAAATGTGAAACGGCATAGATGTGGATATGACAAACAAGAAGAAATCATGATATTTACAAATTAAATAGGTAGAAGTCATGGACAATACAACAATAATTGAGGTAGAGGACAAAGACAGAATAACAATGACAAGTTACATAGAAAACATAGGTGCAACAGTAACAGCTCAAGATAAAGGCATGAATGTATACATAAGGAAACGATATCACAATAATGCATGTCTCTCGTCCTCAGCTGCACAGAAACACCTTCGTGCCATGAACACGTGATAATATAAAAATAATGGCACGGCATCACCTTTTATACTTTTACTCTCATCCTCACATGATAATGTAAATGAAAAGGCACGACATCACCCTCCGTGCTTTGCTCTCCTCCTCACACAATAATATATATGAAATGACACGGCATCACCCTTCATGCTTTACACTCTTTCTCACATGATAGTGTATATGCAATGGCACACCATCACCCTTCATGCTTTACACTCTTCCTCACCAAGCACATGTATATAAATAACAAGCAAGGTAGGAAGCATGAATAACATCAAAGAGAGTGATTAAGCGAATATTCCAAATGAACATTAATCACAGTTTTCAAGCCAATAACAATTCAATAAACCTCAAGAACCCTATTGTTCAAGTATCTCAACAAATCTCAAAAGTGATCTTGAACTCAAGTATAGAATCAAATATCTCAAGAAGGGTCGTAGCAATGTATTTGTGATTAAGTATAGTGACGATCAAATTTAGCACATCAATAGTTTCACAAAAAGTCTGTCAAATTTTAGTCAAGTTATAATAAGCTAAGTCGTGATTTCTAGCATTTAACTTCATATTCATATTAATCTATAAGTCAAGTAAAAGATGAAGCAAGAAGGTCACATATTCCAACAAGGCACAAATAATCGTCTAATCTATCCCCAAGCATGATTAACCCTGACACATGCATATACACACGTCACATCATATATATGCATTACCCCCGCATGTAGCAAACAATATCACTTAGTAATAAAAATACCCCCGGTGAAGTTAGGCAAGACACTTACCTCAAACAAGCCAAATCGATACACTAGAAGAGCCATTCCGCTCAAATCGACCTTCGAATGGCTCGAAACTAGCCAAAAGCAACTCGAAATCATCTAATAATGCCATAGGAAGCAAACCCAAATGATAAAGGTCAAATCTCTAATCAAATACCCAAAGTCAACCAAAAAGTCAAACCAGGCCTATGTCTCGGAACCCGAGACAACTCACAAAATCTGAAAACCATTCAATTAGGAGTTCAACCATACTAATTTCACTCAAATATGACTCCATATCGATGTTTAAAACTCAAAAATTCAGTCTTGGAAAGTTTAGACAATAACCTCCAATTTCTCTTTAAAATTCATAATCCAAAGGCGAAAAATGAAGATAGATTCATAAAATATATTCAAAATCGAGTAGAAAATACTTACCCCAATCCACGTGGTGAAAATCACCTCCAAAATTGCCCAAATCCAAGCTTCATAGCTCAAATATGATAAAATGACCAAGACCATCGAAATAGAGTACTTAACGATCCGCCCGGTCCTTTTGCGTATTGTGACCCTGTTCCCCTTTTATCACTTCCTCTATGTTCATTTGTGGTTATGTGACTTGACGGGTTAGTTGGATTGGTATCGGGAGGTTTCGGAGTGAATTAGGACACTTAGTTGTGAGTGTTATTGTGGATCGGGCTACGTGCCGCACCAGGCAATACTAGCTTTATGATTATTATGTGGATCGGGTTACACGCCACAGTAGGCCTTATAGGCTTTATATTAGCGCTTGGGCAGATCCGCCCTTTCGAAGTCTGGCATACCAGCAGTGAGCACAGGCACAGTGACATATATACACGTGCTTTCGTGAGGGGCATTGATGTCAGGCACCCGTACAATGTTGAGTGATTGTGTGTGGTTTGTGTGGGCATTTGGAAGACATATTTAGTATTCTGAGAGTGAGTACTTGAGAACACCACCGTGAAAAATATATTTGTCGTGCATATTTGACATGTAGGCATAGAGATGTACCATTTCTCATGCTAGCTGTACTTGATATACTCTTTTCAGTGTTGGGCTTTAATTCTTGAACTTGAAAGCATGTCTAAATTTTTTGTAACCTGAACGAGCTGATTGTGAGAATTTATCTTAGTTGTTTACTGTTATTGTCATACTTATACCTGTGATGTCTTTATGTTGGACTTTGACTGTATCCTTCTGAGCTCGTCACTACTTTCAGCAACTTCATTTTCTTACTTATTAAGTACATGAGGTCGATTGTACTCATACTATACTCTGCATTTCGTGTGCAGATCTAGGTACATCTTGACGTGGTGATTGCTAGATCTATGCTCGTACATGCTTGGAGATTTCAAGGTGGCTGCTATGACGTCCGTAGACCTTGACTCTTTTTCCTTTTATTTTCTTCAGTATTCCTCTATCACTCACACAGTTGTACTAAAGTTTTGGTTTATGTTGATACTTAGTAGTGCTCATGTACTCGCTAACACCAGATTTTGGGTTGGCTGTAGTAGTATTTCAATTATTGCATCTCATTTTCATGGGATTTCACTATTGAGTTTATTAAAACATGTTTTATTCAAATGTTTAGTTGTTATATGATTGTCGGCTTGCCTAGAAAGTGTATTACGTGCCATCGCGACAGGTTGGGATTTTGGGATGTGACAAGTTGGTATCGGAGCACTAGGTTACTTAGGTCTCACGAGTCATGAGCAGGTTTAGTAGAGTCTTGCAGATCGGTATAGAGATGTCTGTACTTATCTTCGAGAGGCTACAGAACCGTTAGGAAGCTTCAGTTTCTTGCATTCTTGTCATGTAGATTTGTAATTCCAGAATCTGAACTTCTACTCCTCTATTCTCTCACGGATGGTGAGGACACGTACAACCGGATCAGGCGGATGGCCACCAGTACCACCAGGTAGGGCCGCGAGAGGCCGGGGCCGCTGTAGAGGCTGAGGTGCAGCTCGTACTACAGCTGGAGCAGCACCTGTGGAGCCACTAGTTTCTACAGCTGAGGAGCAGATACCAGATGTCGTTGAGCCGGTGAGACCAGCTCATGCACCAATTGCGCCCATTGTCATCCCAGGCCTTTGGAGGCCTTAGCCCAAATTTTGACTCTGTGCACGAGCCTAGCTCAGGCAGTCTCAGTTCCAGCTGCACCTGCCACTTCACAGGCCGGGGAAGGTGCTTAGACTCCCGCCCGTACTCCAGAGAAGATAGATGAGGGACTCCAGACACTGGCTGTACTACCAGCCTAGCCAGTTGCTGCTGCTTAGGCCCAGGCTGGCCCACCTTTGAGTGATGAGGAGCAGAAGAGACTAGATCGGTTTGGGAGGCTCAAGCCTCCAAGGTTTAGTGGGGTAAAATCAGAGGATGCTCAAGATTTTATAGATAGTTGCTAGCAGATCCTTCACACAACGGGTATCTTGGAGACCAGTGGGGTTAAATTCACTACTTTTCAGCTGACAGGGGTAACATACATATGGTGGGAGACCTATGAGTTGAGCACTCCAGCTGGAACTACACCATACACGTGGTATGAGTTCTCATTTCTCTTCTTAGAGAAGCTTGTTACACAGACTCGCAAAGAAGAGTTATGTAGGCAGCTTGAGTAGCTAGAAAGGTGTGAAAATGACTCAGTATGAGATGAGGTTCACAGATTTGGCTCGTCATGAACTTAGTATGAGATGAGATTCACAAATCTGGCTCGTCATCCAGTGTTGCTGGTTCCTACAGAGAGAGAGGATTAGGAGGTTCATTGATGACCTCAACTATAGCTTACGCTTCAGTTTGGCTCTAGAGGTCGAGATAGATGTTAGGTTTGACCAGGTTGTCGAGATTTCTAGGCGCTTGGATTCGGTTCGCATGTTTGAGCACAAAGAGCGGGAGGGCAAGAGGCCTCGTGGTTCAGGTGTTTCTAGTGGTACCTCATCTGGAGGTCAGTCACATCACAGCAGGGGTTGCCCTTACAGGCCCGCTCAAATGGCTCGTCCAGTTCATCGAGGTGCATCAACTAGTCGTAGTTCATACAGTGCTCATCCGAGTCAGTCATCATTCAGTACTCCCCCAACCCAGAGTTCATCCCATGCTCCAGTAGTTCGGGGTTCATCTGTACCAGATTCTTCTAGTGACTATTCTAGTTCTTTGGGTCCGGTTCAGTCCCCGCCACAATCCTTGGATCGAGGTTGCTTTAAGTGTGGAGAGTTAGGGCATGTGAGGAAGTATTCTCCCCGTCTTATGGGAGGTCCAATTCAGTATAGATGTCAACTATGACCTCCGCACCAGTTACTTCACCACCCGCGCAGCCAGCTCAGGGTGGGACTCAGGCAGTTCAAGGTCGCCCTAAAGGGGGAGGTCGCTCAGGTGGTGGACAGGCTCGATAATATGCTTTTCCCGCCAGGCCAGGGGCAGTTGCTTCGGACGAAGAGTTCACAAGTATTGTTTCAGTGTGCCACAAGGATGCTTCAGTATTATTTGACCCTGGTTCCACCTATTCATATGTATCATCGTACTTTGCTCGTTATTTGGATATGCCCCATGATTCCTTAGTTATGCATGTTTATGTATCTATACCGATGGGTGATTCTATTATTGTGGACCGTGTGTATAGGTCGTGTGTGGTGACTATTGGGGGATCGGAGATGAGAGTTGATCTTTTACTTCTTAGTATGGTTGATTTTGATATGATTTTAGGCATGGAATTGTTGTCACCATGTCACGCTATTCTGAATTTTCACGCTAAGACCGCGACGTTTGCAATGCTGGGATTTCCTAGGGTTGAGTCGTGAGGTTCCCTAGATTATGTTCCCAGTAGAGTGATTTCATACTTGAAGGCTCAACGCATAGCTGGGAGGGATGTTTGGCATATTTGTCCTTTGTGAGGGGGTGCTGATACTCCTACCATTAGGTCTGTTCAGGTAGTGAGAGACTTTCCACATGTGTTTCATACAGACTTGTCGGGCATGTCACCCGATAGGGACATTGATTTTGGTATTGATCTGGTGTCGGACACTTAACTCATCTCTATTCCCCGTATCATACGACACAAGAAGAGTTGAAGGAATTGAAAGACCAACTTCAAGAGCTACTTGATAAGGGATTCATTAGGCCTACTGTGTCACCTTGGGTGCACCGGTTCCATTTGTGAAGAAGAATTATGGTACTATGCGGATGTGCATTGATTAAAGACAGTTGAACAAAATTAAAATTAAGAACAAGTACCCACTACTGCGCATTGATGACTTGTTTTGACCAGCTTTAGGGTGCTAAACTGATTTTGAAGATTGATTTGAGGTTTGGGTATCATCACCTGAAGATTCAGGATTCGGATATTCTGAAAAAGCCACTCAGGACCTGTTATGGTTACTATGAGTTTCTTGTGATGTCTTTTGGGCTGACCAATGCCCAAGCAGCATTTACGCATTTAATGAACTGTGTATTCCAGCCATATCTTGATTCTTTCGTCATCATAGTCATTGATGATATATTGGTGTACTAACGCAGCAAGGAGGATCATGAGCAGCATCTGAGGATGTAATCCAGACGTTGAGGGGGAAGAAGCTATATGCTAAATTTTCCAACTGTGAATTTTGGATTGATTCTTTGGCATTCATCAGGACGTGGTGTCTAGTGAGGGGATCAAGGTGGATCCGAAGAAGATTGAGGCAGTTTAGAGTTGGCCTAGACCGTCTTCAGCTACTAAAATTCGGAGTTTTCTTGACTTGGCCAATATTATCGGTGTTTTCTGGAGGATTTCTCGTCCATTTATGCACCTTTAACTAGATTGACCCAGAAGGGTACCCCATTCAAGTTGTTTGATTAGTGTGAGGAGAGTTTTCAGAAAACTCAAGGCTGCCTTGACCACAACTCCAGTTCTAGTTTTGCCATCAGCATTGAATTCATATACAGTTTATTATAGTGCTTCGCGGATTGTTATTGGTTGTGTCTTGATGAAGGATGGTAGGGTGACTGATTATGCTTCGTGCCAGTTTAAGCCCCATAAGAACTACCACGTTCATGACTTAAAGTTGGCAGCTATTGTTCATGCATTGAAGATTTGGAGGCACTACCTTTATGGTGTGTCTTGTGAGGTATTCACAAATCATCGAAGTCTATAACACTTGTTTAAGTAAAAGGATCTAAACTTGAGGCAGTGGAAGTGGTTGGAGCTATTAAAAGACTAGGATATCACCATTTTGTATCATCCCGAGAAGGCTAATATGATGGCCGATGCCTTGAGCAGAAATGCTATGAGTATTGGTAGCCTTGCATATACTCCAGTTGGTGAGAAACCACTAGCATCAGATGTTCAAGCCTTGGCCAATCAGTTCGTGAGATTATTTCGGAGCCTAGAAGGGTTCTTACTTGCGTGGTTTCTCGATCTTCTTTATATGAGAGTGTCAGTATGATAACCCTCATTTTCTCGTCCTTAAGGACACGGTGTAGCACGATGATGCTAATGAGATTTCTATTGGAGATGATGGGGTGTTACGGATGCAGAGTTGGATTTGTGTGCTCAATGTGGATGGGTTGCGTGAGTTGATTCTTGAGGAGGCCCATAATTCGCGGTATTCCATTCATCCGGGTGCCACGAAGATGTATCAGGATTTGAGACCACATTATTGGTGGAAAAGAATGAAGAAAGATATAGTGGAGTATGTGGCTTAGTGCTTGAACTGTCAACAGGTGAAGTGCGAGCATTAGAGTTCGGGCGGTTTGCTTCAGAGACTTGAAATTCCACATGGGAGCGATTTACCATGGAATTCATTGTTGGGCTCTCACGGACTTTGAAGAAATTTGACGCAGTTTGGGTGATTGCGGACTGGTTGACCAAGTCCGCACATTTCATTCGGGTTGTGACTACCTACTCTTCATAGCAGCTAGCTCGGATCTATTTTCGTGATATTGTTCGTCTTCATGGTGTGTCAGTGTCCATTATTTCTTATCGAGGCACACAATTCACATCATAGTTTTGGAAAGTAGTGCAGCGAGAGTTGGGCACACGGGTTGAGTTTAATACAATATTCCACCCCCAGACGGACGGACAGTCTGACCACATCAGATCTTGGAGGATATTCTATTCCCCTATGTTATAGATTTCGCGGGTTCTTGGGATCAAGTTCTACCACTTGCGGAGTTTTCCTACAACAACGGTTGCCAATAGAGTATTCAGATGGCTCCTTATAAGGCCTTATATGGGAGGCGGTGTCGATCTCCGGTTGGTTGGTCTGAGTCGAGGGAGGCTAGGTTGTTGGGCACTGATCTAGTTTGAGTTTTTATGGTTCTGATAGCTTAGTTTGGTGATTTTGGACTTAGGAGTGTGTCTAGATATTAATTTGGAGGTCTGCAAGCAGTTTTGGCTTGAATTGGTGAAAGTTGGAAAGTTGAAGGTTTAGAAGGTTGAGAAGTTTGATCGAGAGTTGACTTTGTAGATATCGGGTTTGGATTTTTTTTTATTCCGGGAGTTGGACCTGTTGGTATATTTGGTGGGGTCCTGGGGGCCTCGGGTGTGATTCAAATCAAGTTCAGCTTCATTTTGGGACTTTCTGGACTGCTGATCTGATATCTGGTGTGTCTTTCATCGCGACCGCGACATGGTGGTCGCGTTCATGTAGTGTTACTAGGTTGCAGGTGGTTTTGTTCTTCGAGTTCATGAGGAAGGCAATGCGTTTGCAAAGGTTAGGAGGGGCTACGCATCGCGGTCGCGATCGTAAGTGGAGTAGTGTGTTCGCATAAAAGGGTGAGGTCGGCTGGGGACCAGGCCTTAAGCCTTCGCATTTGCGGTCAGGGAGACGCGTTCGTGTAGGCATAGCAATATGAGGCATCGCTTTCGCGACCTGGGCATCGTGTTTGTGTAGAAGGTTTTGGTCAGCTATTATCTTTTGTGCTTCGCGAACGCGAGGCATTTTTCGCGTTCGCGAAGAGGAGCACCTGGACAGCAAATTCTTTTTCTTTTAGTAAATCCACTAGGCATACTGTCTAGGGTTAATTTTCATAAATAAAAGTAAAAGTACAACAGAGGGGGACATGAACCTTACCTCCAAAACTATGGTGGATGTACAATTCATTGTCCAAACATGACAACCAAAATCATGTAAGCTATCTGAGGTTAGACCTATAATGAGGTACCAATTGTCTATCTTTAATTGATAGATAATTGGACATACAAAAAGAGGGTGAAATGAACCTAGGTCAACTATATAAGAATGCAAGTAAAATCCTAAGTCAACTAGACTGTTTAGTTGGATTACATTCCATATACAAAAATCCTACATATAGAAAGTAGGAAAATTCCCCCTATGGAGTATAACAAAAGGAGTGTATACATGTAGGGAACTATCTTCAATTTAGCTTTATCAAGAATATTAGAAGCAAAGCATGAGAAGCAGCCATGGGAGCAACAGGAGTTAGGGGCAAAGCAGCAAGAGGTTGTTCATCAACGGCAAAACCAAAATCCTCATTACCGTCGAACCCTTGGGCAAATAACTTTTCAACTGGAATTGAAGGAGGGTCCAAAACTGGGCCAGCAATCTCTTCTTCCGAAATCACCAACAGGGTGTCTTTGGGCGCATCAACTAAATAAAAAGATACGTCTTTCGAAGGCTGGGCTTGAGGAGTGTTGTGTACATCTTCTAAGACAATCTGCCTCCTAGTTCGAGGCCTCTTCACAAAAGAACCTTCATTCCCTTCATCTTTTTCCACATCAGAGGCAAGAGTTTCTTTATTTTTTCTCTTCGAAGAGGATAGCTCAAAATATGCTCCTGATCAGTGCTGACATCAAGTCTGATGGCAGGAGAAGATGAAAGACGAAACCACGAATCTCAAATCCTAATATCCAAAAGGGAAGAATATCAAAGAAAAAATGGCAAAATAAAAAATACGCATGGTAAAAAATAACATACCATGGGCCTTCACTTTCCATCCAAACTTCCTGGAAAAAAATTTTCAAGTTCTCTGTTCCATGGGAGCAGAAGATTGAATCAATTTCACCCATCCACGTAAATTTGGGAGTTCACCAAAATCTTCCATAGTTTCTATGAGAAGATATATGAAAGAATTAGTACTTCGAATAAGAAGGAAAGGAATTAGTAGGCAATGTGAGTAAATAAAACAGCAAAATTATATTTTTCGAGAATAGTCATGTTCTCTTCTCCCACCAACTCACGAGTTGGGAAAGCCATGAACCTGCTATACCAACCCCTGTCATGATCATCTTCGGGACCGACCAAGATTTATTTGCTCCTTGCCACAAGTGTAAATATACCAGCACAAGCTTCAAAGAGTATAAATGAAGAAGGTGTTGAAAGTTAAAAGGAGAGAAAACTAAACCTGACAAGTAGCAAAGACATGCTACTGCCCTCCCTACTGTCGGACTTATTTGTCTAAGAAATACGTTCAAATAACGGCAAACTCGAGAATCAGTAGATCTATTGGAGGTTTGAATCCACGAGTAAAAGGATGAGTGTAGTGAACAAATAACCCTCATGATAAGAGACTATACGGTCATCTTCACCAGGAGCCACGTTTGGAAAGTCATACTTCCAATAACATTCTTTACAAACGAGGGAAAGAAGACAAGGCTTGATAAGAGATGGATAAAAGTCAACATGTTCATTACAACATTCTATCTAAGTTACTTCCTGTGGAACAATTTCAGAAACTAGGGGTTCGGGCAATGGTTCATTTGTTTTACACATCACAATCAAAGACAAAAGATAATTCCTGTGAAACAATTTCAGAAACTAGGGGTTCGGGAAATGATTCGTTGAAATCTTTAGTCTTATTACAGGAAGAAGATTTGGGAGTAGCAGAAGTTTTGGTTTTGGAAGAAGAGGCAGATTTTGAAGAACTTCCTTTAGAAGAGGAAGTGTTTCTATTCACCATCTAACCTAGGCTACGAAGCCTATAACACGTCTTCTACTTCTAACTGGAGCTATTACAGAAGGAAGGTCTTCCACTATTATAATACTATGAGGAGGAGCAGAACATGCAGATGGGGTTGAAGATTTGGAATCCATTGTTAATAAAAAGGAAAGAAGTTATACGAAGAAATAGAAGATCGCTAAGAGGGTTTGGAGAAGAAGTTAAGGACAAAGGAAAGTATAATAGGTTCTAGAGGGCCAATTATTCCGTATTTATAAGGAAATAACGCCATCATAAATTGTCATCATGGAACCATCGTATCAAACTGACAGAGCCATCTATGCCTAGAAAATCACAGCAAACCGCAAGTCAATTATAGTAAGACACGTGTCTCGAGTATTAAATGGAAGAGACATAGGTCTCTTCATTTCTGCTGCGCGTCATAATAATCTCGAGAAGAGGCAAAAAAATATTTCTGCCATAAATAAACTCTCTACTTCCCGAATATTCAGTTGGGAATACTCAGAAAGTGGGGAAACTATCTGTATTGATGGAAAATAAACTCACCACGTGGACCAATATTATAATGACAAATATCATGGAAGTCGAAGCGGTAAAGAAGAATGACGTGCAAAGAAGATATGAACAGCACCCAAAGAATCGACTATGAACATATCGTATCTGTTAGTTGAATAAGAAAAAACAGGTACGAGGCTAGTAATTAAGATCATTGGAAGCCACAAAAATGAAAAGGTCATTAATAGTTATAAATATTGAAAGAAATTAGTTGAACCACTAATTGTGCGTGATTTGCTATTATTGCCTCAACCGATATAAATCACCCACTTTAATGGGTAATTAATATAATAAATATTAGTAACGGGAAAGAACTAAATAGGGAAGGCAATTACAAATTGTACTACTATATAAATCCCCTTTCCATAACTTGTATAACCATCGAGAAAAATTTTAAGTTATACTATTAATTATCAATACTCTTGCTATTCTTTATTATTGAAAGATTTTATTCTTTCCTACTGGAAGAAAACAGCAACCATCAATAAGATTACTATTTCTTTATTCTCTCGATTTTATTTTCTATTGTTGTTATTACTTCTTCATATCAACCATATTTAAAAAAATAAAGTAAATTAGTTGTTAGAAATCCGAATTATTCTATTTATTTATTTTGACTACAAAAATTATTTTTGTGTTAAACATATCTAAAGAAATGTCTTCACTCTTCACCAAGCAGCTGTCACATGAGGTTCTTTACTTTAGCTGGATTTCATTGGTGCTACTTAAATGATAGGCAATCAGCGAACATGTGATGTTTAGTATTGTTGTCAATTGTGGTGGAATTAAAATTTCACTAAAAAAATTAAAAATATAGAGAAATAAATCTTTGAAGAAGTCAAAGAGATTCAATATATAATCAGACCTCTTCATAATATTATTCTTATATAATAATAATTTACAAACAAATCGAGCTTTTTCTTGAAATTAATTTTTATATTATGTTATAATGTATGCCCTCTATAATAAAATTTTATTATAATAATTAAAAAATATCGAAACAAACAAGGCTGTTATCAAAAAATTTGACTAGATGCTAATATATAACTATATTTATACTATATTAAAAGCATGAAGCCCTTATCTAAATATTGTTCGTCTTTTTTATCTTTCCTATATGCATTCTACGTTGGATATAATTGTAATTGTAATGAGAAATTTTATTTTTCAAAAAACAAAAACTCTCGTTTAGTGTTTTCTGTTGGCTAGGACTTTACTTTATTTAGGTTTAAAATTCTTTAGGCTCTCCTTTGTATGTGTAATTAGGATTCTTTACGGTGTAGCTTTTCACTAGGTTTAGGATTTTTTAAGTTCTTCTCTGTTTATTATTTGTTATTGTTTGTTTGGTTCTTTATTACCAATTAACTCATGTTACTTGTCTTTGTTTAGGTTTAGCATTCACTTTATTTCTATATCTTGATAGCGCCAACATTGAAGGTGAACTAACTTGAGATTTGAAGTAAATTTTTTACCTGTAATCTCTTCTTGAAGTTATATAATAATAAACATGCATTTTTTATTTTAAAAAAAATTACAAATTGAAAGGTTAATGATTACGGTTCCAGTTGCACTTTTGGAAGGGAAGTTAGCTTATGCTTGTATTTCTTGCTATTCAACTAGGGCAATGTCTTGCTATACATATAGAGCTTGTATGTCTCCTCAATGAAGACAAAATCAATAAAGCTTGTGCAATTCAGCCTTTTTTTGTTGCTATGTTCATTTTTCGTACAATTAGTTCTTATATTATGTAATTCTTTCGTTGTGGTTGATTTATTGGAGATTATTATCTTGCCTGTGCTTATATATTTTTTATATTAAAAAAATATAAATTGTAAATAGAAGTTGGCGTTGACGTATGTGGGTCTGCAATGCTTATAATTTATCTACACTTCATAAATCAATCTTTTAGTACAAATTTGTCGCTCCTGTTTGCCTAAACACCTTCAAACGATGTGAGTTCTTTTCTGCATGTTTATGTAAGTATATTCATATAAAGCTAATTATATTTGTGACATCATTGTTTTTATTTTTGCTTTTATATGAATTTACTCTTGAAATTTCTTTAGTTCATTAGTTAATTATATGGCGTTAAACTAATTATTATAAAAGCACCTTAGGCTCGACTTTCTTATCCAAATTAGTTTTTCAATAAGTTAATCCAAGTTCAAGTTAATTGCATAAGACTTAAGTACTAAAGTAAAAGTGATTTGAAATTTTAGTCGAACATTGGCTGTCCAAGTATCTTAGGAGTGGTGTAAAGATGTAATTAATATTTTGTCAAACTTTTTTTAAGTTGGGAATCGTTAAGAGTTATTTTTCTATTTAAGTTAAAAGTAATTGCTATGAAGTTTGGCAGTAAGTTTTCATCAATGTTCCAAACACACACAGCTACACAAACACGAAGATTACAAATACGCTCTTGGGCAATTTTTTCAAAGCTACTTTCTCTTTAGAATTCATACTGAAAATAATATCTCTAGATTCCAGGTAATGTAGTGTAGTAGTTCTTGTTATTTTTTCTAATATCATATGATTTGTTGGTCATTTGGAGAATTTCTTTGGTGTACAGTTTCTTCCTTTGTTAAATATGATCGAAATTTATAATTTTTAGGAGTTTAAACTTTTAAATATTTTTATTTTTATTCTATAACTCATCCAATTTTAGTAATATTTATGTAATTCTAAGAAATTATATTTTCTAATATTGATACACACTCAAATGCTCGTACCGTAAGATTAGTATACGTAAAAATTTGTTTTAACTTTATATATAATGAAACTTTTCGGCTGTAAAGAAATTCGGACTTGCGGCTCTAGCTCCGTGCTCGTCGGTGCTATCACATGAGGGTACTTTGAAAGAGCAAAAAGAGTTGTACCCCATAAAAGTAAAAGTACTGAAACGAGAAAGCAAGTGTGTTATTATCAGGGACGCAATTTAATATAGTATCATGTTTCATTGTTTTACTTTATCCTTAAACCGTATTATTGCTTTTATATTTCTTCCCGGTTCTATGCATTTGTATCCAAATAAAAGAATATTAGTTTAACTTTTCCTTCACGTTTTGTCTTCTTCCTTACAGGACATAACACATGCCATTAAGAGCATATGCCGCAATGCAAATGCAACGAATTTTTGTTCTGGGGGAAAAGCACAATTACTAGCGTTTTCTACATTTGAAAGTTGAGCTCAGCTTTTATTAGCCTTCTTTTTATTAGCCATTTTTGCTGCTATGAATTTGAGGAAATTAAGATGTTAGCCCCACAATTGCAGCATTCATGATTTTTCTAGCTATCTGCTTATCGCTCTATTATACAGTCACGATCCGGAATTTTACCCTCGGGACCATAATGACGCCTAAGATCTATTTTCTAGGTAAGCCAAACATTAATTAACCAATTTAATAATTAAACAGTTCAAAACAGAATAATAACAATATAATTATTAAAGATGATTAAAGCTGAAATACATGAAATAAACTCATAACATAACACGGTCTAACTCAATCCTAGAAGTCTATTGTCACCAGTACATGAGCAACTAGAAGTCTACAAGTATAGTTTGAAATAATACAACTGTTCAAATGAGATAAACAGTAAAGATAGAAAATGGAAGGGGATCTGTGAACGCCACCAGCTCTACCTCAAGTCTCCATGTAACTACCCGACTGGTCGTTTTGAGCCATAGCACGTCGCTTGGCGGTTTAAGACCTTGAGTAGTTTCACTTCATGTATTATGACGTGTACACGTAGTCGAAATTGAATTTTGAGAAGTTCGAAGTTGATTCGGATGGAAAATTCTAATTTCGGAAGCTTTAAGTTGGAAGAATTGACTAAGGTTTGACTTTTTAGTAAACGACCTCGGAATCGGGAATTGAAGGTTCCAATAAGTTCGTATGATGACTTCAGACTGGGGCTTATGCTCGGGTGAGTATCGGGTCGCCCGGGAGCATTTCGGCGCTTATTGTGGAAAGTTGGCGTTTCGAAGGTTTTAGAATTTCTTAAATTTGGTTCGAGGTGAACTTTGATGATATCGATGTCCGTTTTGGGTTCCGAGCCTTGAAATAAGTTCGTGTCGTGATTTATGACTTGCACGCAAAATTTAGCGTCATTCCGGAATGTTTAAGTGTAATTTGGACGCGTTCAGCGAAATTTGAATGTTTTAAAGTTTAAAGAAAGGTTTCGACTGTCGATTCGTAGTTTTGATATTATTTGGTGTGATTTGAGGCTTCGACTAAGTTCGTATCGTATTTTGAGACGTGTTGGTATATTTGGTTAAGGCCCTAGTGGCTTGGGTGAGTTTCGGACGGGGTTCAGATCAATTTGAGCCTTGTTGAAGTTGCTGGAATTTTTGTTTTATTGGTGCAACCCCTTATGCAAAGCCTTGGTCGCAGAAGCGACTTCGCAGAAGCAAGATGAAGCTCACAGAAGCGACTTGGGCGAGCTGGGCATGTGGTCGCAGAAGCGAAGAGGAGCAGCGCACCTGCGCATGCGCACAAGCAACACCACTGCCGCGGGTGAGGGGCAATGCGCAGATGCGCGAGGCAGTGTCGCACCTGCGATTGCGCAGGGGCGGAGGAATTTTCGCAGGTGCGATGGGCTGCTAGCAGTAGACTTCCGCAGAAGCAAGATTTTTCTCGCAGAAGTGAGGTCGCAGGCGCGCAAATTCGTCCGCAGGTGCGATGATCGCTGGGCAGAAGGCCTTGTTAAGTACGTGGGTTTGGCTCATTTTCATTTCATTTCTTCCATGGGAGCCGGCCTTGAAGGAATTTTGGAGCGCTATTTTCTTCGTCTATCATGTGGTAAGTAATTTCTACAAATTGTGAGTTAAATATACGAATTTAGGCTTGAAAATACATGCAAAATTGTGGAAATTTTGGAACTTTAAGAGAAAAACTTAGAACTTGGTATTTCAGATTTTGACCATGATTTTGGAGGTGAAGTTAGGAATAAACTATGTATTTGAGTTCGTAATGTTATGGGTAATAATTTTCTTCAAGAATTTTTGAAAACCGGACACATGGGCCCAAGGATTGACTTTATTGACTTTTCGAGCGGAGTTGAGAATTGTTATGAATTGATTAATTATAAGCATTGGAGTATATTTTTGATTGATTTTCACATTGCTTGGCTAGTTTCGGACCGATGGGCATTGGTTGGGGAGCTAGAGAGGCGTTGGAGCCGGTTATGGAACTTCAGAGCGAGGTAAGTCTCCTGTCTAACCCTGTGAGGGGGAAATTTATCCCGTAGGTGCTGTTCTTATTGTATGCTACATGTAGTGGGAGCTGCACACGTATGAGGTGATGAGTGTATGTGCGTATGCTAGAGTTCCTGATTATATTCGGGTAGACTTAAGTTCACGCAATGCTTTAATTATTTCATTTGAGTTATCCTGGCCTGTATAATTCCCTTATTTCGCATTGCGACCTGAGACTAGGTTTGCATAAAGTGATAGACTCGCTATTGTAAAGATTTGATGAGTCACCTGATTAGCTGCGGAATAATTGTGTTTTCCCTTACAAAATTCTCGCGCGTTGCGCGTTTTTATTGAAAAGTTTCTTTACATTTCATAACCCGCACATATCTTCGTGAGTAGGGTCAAGGACCCATTAAAGCTTCATATTCTCATGGGAGCGAGCCGTTCGCCTCGACAGTATAATAGATGCATCTATGGTTCGTGTCGTTCGACCCTCGGCAGCACACACATTATTGTGGGATCGGGTCATACACCTCGGCATTTCTATAAATACTCTTATGGGATCGGGTCGTTCGCCTCGGCAACATCGTGCGTAATATTTAGCAAGGAGCCATCGTATCCGTGAGTTTTACTGATTTGAGTTATGACGATCTATCTGGTGGGGATCACTTTTCATATATACTCTGTTTGAGGAGGTGACCGATAATTGAGGGCTTGCGTTTACTGTTCAGAGGAGGATCGTCTCACGTGCTTAAATTTATTTACACTATTTTTATCATGCCTAACACTTGTTTATTTTCTGTTGTACTTGATTTATTGGACCTCTGGTAAGTGTCGATGTCGACCCCTCGTCACTACTTCTCCGAGATTAGGCTAGATACTTACTAGGTACGTGTTGATTTACGTATTCATGCTACACTTGCTGCATTTTTTGTGCAGGTATATATAT
>MCJB01049633.1:75528-102441 GCA_002018475.1 Nicotiana obtusifolia
ATATATATATATATATATATTTCTGGTTGTCTTTTGGGCGCAGAGGCACGACTATTGCGTGGACTTTATGGTGAGTTGCATTCCATGTTACGATCCGCATCATACAGAGTCTCCATCAGAGTTATTTACATTCCCTTGTCTAACTTGTATTCCAGACAGATGTTGTATTTTATTATATTTTTCGGTAGATGCTCATGCACTTTTGACACCGGATTTTGAGGGTTCCTACTGGATGATCATTACTGTAGTTCACGTAATTAATATCATTTTACCTTGTAATTTACACTTTATACGAAAATTTACAAAGAGAATTCACGGGCTCGTATGAGTATCCGATGTTTAACTTATTTATTTAATGGGATTTATGATTTCAGAATTTTTAAAATGAGTAATTAAGTCGATAGTTCGCTGTTGGCTTGCCTGACGGCCTTGTTGCACGCCATCACGGCCTTTAGGGGATTTTGGGTCGTGACACTCCACAACAAATATGATCCGAGTAGACGCACCTCTAAACACAACTGGGACCAATACCAGTATCTGCACAAGAAGTGCAAAAGTATCGTATGAGTACAACCGACTCAATGTAATCCGTAAGTGTCAAGCATAATCTCAACGAGGTAGTGACAAAGCTATGACAAGGCACAATACCGATTGTCAAAATACTGATCCGGGGTCGTTTACACAAAATCTTGACCGTAGTCAACTCAAGTTATTTTTAAAGCAAAAATAATCATATTTTCTTCAAATTTTCACATAAAATCTTTCTGGAAAAAGATACGGACTACGCACACAACACTAAATAAAACTAATAGAGTTCTCGAAACACGAAAATAAAGGCCACTCACATGTACAGTTTCAGATAGTGATTAGATAGAAGAAAATGAACAACGCAGTTTTGCATTGACTCAATCCCCATACTTGGATATTTTGAACCTAAATTTGCCAAAATGATTTCACATAACCAAGATTGATTTCAAGAACACTATAATCAATTATCAATCAACTGGGCCTCAATTCCAAATGATCGAATGAGACATTTGTAGCTATTGAGCTTTATCAGGGGCAAAATTTAAACGATTCATTATAATTAAGCTATTGTTACACTCACTGAATGAGGTTAAAATCGAGTATTTGTCCAACAAGGTTTCCATTTTTGACAATTCCTATGGCAGAAGTCTTTAGTTGAAAATACTTCAGGCGTTCAGCAAAAAGAGCTAGAACCATCGCAATTATATATATTATGTTATCTAGGGTATTAATAGATCTTTAAAAATCAAATTGACCAAATTAAATCATATCGAATCGATTATGTTTCTTTTAATAAAATCATAAATTTTATATAAATTAATAATCGTACCGAATAATTAGATAAATTTTAAATTTTATAAAAATAAATTAAAAAAGATCTAACCGTACCAAATAAATTTGTATATACAAATATATTTATATATTAAGTCTAAGATAACAAAGCATTAATCTTTTTTTGCCTTGAGGCTTGGGGTGATGGAAACGGTTAAAAACTAACAAGTAATTAACGCCCAAAGTTTCAACTCTAAAATATATTTTGTTACTCCTATTAAAGTTAAACTAATTTCAGCATCTTGAGTAGTAAGCCACAAAATATTCGAATGATATTGAGTAGCAAGCCATAAGGTATTGGATATTTTTTCTCTTGTATGATTTGATCTCTCTTGTTGGGTATTTATTAATCTTCTAGTAGACTCTGTTCTTGGGTCCCAACTTAATTAATATCTTTCCACTCGTATGATTTATTTTTCTCTTTTGTTTTACACTATTGTAGAATATGGTGAATCTCTATTATGGTCGTTTTTCATGTTTCCTTGATTATTATCTTTTAAATAGTAAAAATATCTTTTGTCAAACTCCAATGCAATTATGCTTTTTATCATGTCTAACTTTTACTTGCTAATCTTACATGGCATTTTAAAAAATATACCGAAATTTTACCGAACCATACTGATATCAAAAAAAATAAATTGAAATGATCGAAACAATTTTGAAAAAACTAATTTTAGTTATACAAAATAAAATAACCGAAAAATTTGCATATACAAAATTTATAAAATAAACAATCAAACCAAACTATTGATACCCCTAATTAAACCACCTAATTTGTGGTGTTCTGCAAGTGCATCGATGTCCCCTCCCCTTCAACATTTGCAAATGGAATTCCGAAAAAATGCTAAACACCCCAACTACGAAATCTGCGCGCGGGACTTTGACTTTAGAAAATACTTTATTGGTTCAATGAAAACAAATAGAGTAGTTTTTTTGCATACTTGTGGTAACTCTGATAACACAGCTTTCACCTGAATATTGATTGGGCTTTTTTTTTTTCTTTTTTTTTTGTGGGTGTGTGGGGGGTTTGTTGAAGGACATTAAAATCAATTGTATTTTGTTGGTCATTGACTAGCGTGCTTATCGGTTATTTCTCCAAGGGTTTTTTATAGCATTTTGCTAGTGATTGTGCTTTCTTTTCTTCTTTCCTTTCTCCCTTTACTCTGCCCTTTTTTTTTTTTTTTTGGAAATTACTATCGTTCAGAGTTGAGTGCCTTGGGTAAATAGGACTATAGGAGTTGGGAGTAAATGGGTAATGTAAGAAATCCCTTGGTTACATGGAATCAGTTGGCATCGTATTTGAATGCTTATGTTTATGCAAACATACGAGCAGCTTATATCTATTTCATATTCCAGAAGAAAAAAAAAAAAAAGGATCTTCATTTAGAAAAAAGTTTAATCGGAAAATATTGTACAAGGGAGTTTCTTTTCCCATTCAAAAGGTAAAAGGGTATTGTTTCCCAATCCTTAAAAGCTAAGGGAGTAAAGTGGATTTTACTCAATTCAGTAGTTTGGTTCGGTTAAAAGAATTCTAAACCTTTCATTTTTTTCATTAAAGGTTTTAGCAATAACCTCGTGTGCCACGATGATCAAAGTCAAATCAGTCATGTATTATACTTCAAAGACAAGGAATACAGAATGTGACCTTTTGCTGATAAAATTAATTAAACTTCAGCAACTTGATATTAAAGAAAATTACAGTTACCTGACTGATACTGCAGTTATGTAGATAGCACATAAAGCAAATCCATGAAGAAATGTCCACTATAGTTCTTGACAAACGAAAAAAAATTCTGTAAAGGATATGAATCAGAAAACTTCTGTAAAGGATATGAATCAGAATTATCAGTAGAAAGTCGCTCATTAACCTATAGCAACCTAAAATAATGAGTACAAGTGTTACAGATCACTTTCGATCCTGCCAGCTATCTAATGTTTTGAGAATCATCCTTCGCTGTGTGTATAAATCTATACAATCTTAATCCTCATTACACTGTTAGAGTGATTATGAAAAAAGGACCTCTGAATCAAATTTCCTACTATTTTGCTTCGCCTTTACCTTTAACTTATTCATTCATCACAGCCCGGAGATGCTCACCTGGTGTAGCGTTGAGATTGTCCACTTTGCTCGGTTCCTCATAGGTATGAATTTGCCTTACGGATTGAGGAAGCTCGGTGGAAGGTCTAAACAGGGTTTTCTGTTCATTTGAGTTTTCTTGAATCTGTGAGCCAGGTGTGGTAGCCCCATCGAACATGTCGGAAACAGCAGAGTGTTCTAGTTGTCTAAGATTTTCTTCAACCAACATTCTCCTTTCAGCCTGTATAGGTCTTTCCTCCAGTACGTCACTTACTCCTTGAAGCAAATCATCTGGAGTTGCAGCAGGGTCAAGCTCCCAGCATCCCTCCGGCAAGTTCATTGTTTCTCCTTTCAGTAAACGAGATGGCACCTGATGTGAAAACCGCAACATCTCTCTTCTTGGAATCTTTCGGATGGCATCCTTGTTCGTGTTTCTTTGGTATACTGTCTTGAATCCATCTAACTTAACCAAAGGAGCAACACAAACACCAAAGTCTTCAGAATAATCACCAAGGACCTCCACCATTTCATACTGGTGCCTCACTTCATCTGGGGTTCTCCTGTTCCAATTGGTCGACCAATTTCGATATATGGCCCAAATGTCTCCACTTTTTGGATAGATTTGGACACACCCTCCTCTTCCAGCCTTCTCCCTACTTAGAAGATGAGAAAATATGTTGACTTGCTCAACAATTTCAGAGTTAAATGCCCTAAACTTTCCACATGACTTGGTAAAACCAGAATCCAACCAATTGACAAGCCCAAATTCAGTATCGGTTTTTGAACTTAAGTAGCTGATATGAATCTTGAATGGCTGCACAGAGATAACTTGGCGGATCAGACAATACAAACGAGGCATACCATCTTCCTCATCATATAGAGCCCATATCTGCTTTGGCTTGAAGCAGTCCTCTGATCGATCCTTGTCAAAATCATGAAAGTCAGAGTCTGGGACTGTCATAATCATGGACCCACTTTTCCTCATATCTGATTGATGAGCAGCAACACCCAAACCTGCTCTTTTAGGTCTTTCATTGGATTCACCAAATTGTGCATGCGCCTTTCCCTCTTTCTCGGCCTCTGCAGCAGCAGCTTCGGAAGTCAACCTAATCTCTTCCAGTTTCTTGCGGATATCTGTTCTTGCCTTGTCGATTAATAACTGTCTAGCATCAAATGCAGGAGCTGCGGACCATCTTCTGATTGAAACATCAGGCGCAAGAAGCTTAACATTTCTTTTCAAATTCTCATTCCCGTTTCCATCCGCCATTATGACTTCTGCAGAAGCGTTTGGAGCCACTTCACCATTCACATAAATACTTGTACTCTCCACATCAATTTTCCTCTTCTTAGGAGGCCTACCAGGCCTGCGGGGCAGTTGATCACTACTCACCGACCCATTGGCAACCACACCAGTCACCATCTTTATTAGTTCTTGCTTCCCATTGGCTTTTCTTCCAGAGGCTTTCGTACTTGCCTGTTGGGTTAAACTGAAGGCAGTGGATGACCCATTCGGATCAAGAACTCCAGCAGAAGTTCCAGGGAAGGAGCTCCACTGAAAGGATAAATTAGAAATATGCTCCGAACCGTGTTTAGAATGATGTCCTGCTACCCCATTATTTGCAGAATAAGGAGGCGATGTTGGGACATATGTAACCCCACAACCATGAGATTTATATCCATTCTCAGGCGCATAAGGCCAAGGGCTAAAAGCATAGGAACCATTTACTGGGGCCAATCCAGTTTCAACAGCTATGAAAACCCCACGACAGTTCTTACAAGACAGTCTTTTGTTCACATATTTCCTAAGATATTCATACTGAACCTGACAAGAGGTACAAACAGTCCAAAATGTATCGAGACTGCTTTGAGAAGCTGAAGAGTTGGAGTAATTAGCATAGTTGCCAACACCAGAAGTATGCAGAGTAAATAAACTTCTCCTCTGATCATAAGAGCTTCTTTTAGCACGATCAGACAACACAGTCCATGCTTCAGAGACAAGCCTAAATGCACCATCAGCTCCTATACTTTTGTTCTTATCAGGATGGAGTAACACAGCCATCCTTTTATATTGTTTCTTCAGCTTAGCCCTGTTTGCAGATGGATCCATACCCAGTATTGTGTAGAAATCAAATTCTCCATTAACCTTCATCTCTGCAGCACTGTGAACACCAAATGTTGCTACCATTTGTGATATGCCCTCTAACTGAGGACACAACATCTGAGCTTTTAAAGCATAATTCTTTGCACCCACAAAGTCTCTCTCTGCAAATTTCCTTTCAGCATTCGCTTTAGCTTGTAGTGCTTCCTCTATATTCGGCTCCATCTCAAAATCCAGAATTTTAACCCAATTTCCACCAAGATAGCTATAGAAATCTTACAGATAGTTACAGTTGAAACATTCTTATGCGCCTGCAATTAAACAAGAATTGCCATAATTAAAAAATTAGCATTTCTAGCTTTATGTGCTCTACTGACCTGTCAACAGTCTCCAAGTCTCAAATCATTAATGGTCCAAGATGAAGTAACTCAAATTAGACGACCTTGAAAATCAACAATTTTAATAGAATTCACAAAAATCAAGATATTACAGCTTATCAACACTCAAAAAGTCTATCAATTTAGATTTAAATCTACTTACCCAACATACTTACTCGATACAACAAAATATCAATCTTCACAATTAATACTTACTTGATACAACAAAATATCTATCTTCACAATTTCATCGGATATATCTACGGGACAATACAACAAAAACAACTCAATTCAAATTATATCGAGTCCCAGCATAAATCCTTAATATCATTCCACTCCCTATGAATAAGTTTCATTCCAACACTCAAATTAACTATTCTCTAACACTAGATCTTTTCTACATTTTCTACATACACAAAAATCTCTTTAAACAAAATGAAAGAGAGCTAAAGTAACTAATTAACTTAGCAAAATCAAGGACACTGAATCCTGGAATACGCCCAAATCCAAGTCAACAACTTTCAGCAGTTATTCAAATCTAACTAAAAACCCAATCTTTATTAGTCATAAAAATCCAAATCACTAAGATGTCCAGCATAATTATCCATACAGCAATAAGATCTAAGCTAAATACAAATCAAAAGATCAGAAAGAATCGTACTTTTAGCTGAAATGTTGTATACAAGATCTAAAAATGTCAAGGACAAAAAAGTCAAGATTCAAACTTTACTTACAAAGACTAGAAACAAAGCAGACCCAGATCAGATAAATCCGTTCTTGATCCCTAAATTTGCTCCAGATCTTGAATCTTCACCAAAGTCTTATAGACCCATTATGCCAAATCTGTAAAGTTAAAAAAGGTTAAATTTTGCAAAAAAGAAGAAGTTGAAAATTAAATAATTGGGATTATTTCAGAGGGAGGTTGACGGCGGAGCAACGACGGAAGAACCGTCGGAAAACGCCGAAAAGTATAAGGCTACTTACTATTTGCTACTAAACTTTCAAAGATACTGTATGGTGTAGTTAAAAATGAAAAAAATATACAAATATAGATAATGGAATGATTTCAGAGAGAAAGTAAGCTAAAGTTAATATTATGAGTAGAATATTAATTTCTCACTCCCCCCCTTAAATATTTAACACTTTTTTGCTTTTCTAAGATCAAATTAGGTGAAATTTAAAATATTAATGATGTAGCTTAAAATTTTTTATTTTTTAAAAGATAAAATTAACCTAATTGATTTAATGTTTTTTATATTGGTCATCAATAAATGAAAAATGTCAGGGTTCAATTAGGGATTCTTACTTAATTCTAAATAATCAATAAATACAACATACTTAAAAAGCATGAAAACCTAAGTATTTTTGAGATAACACCTTATGCTTGGTTAAAAGATAGTGGAAAACTTATTTGAAAGGTTCAAATTTGTCTGCCACTTTGGTATTAATAATTGGCATTTTTAGTAAACCATTGTTATTTAAATATAATTATTTGGTATTAAATGTACGTGTAGGCAATTATTTGAGAATCTTTTTTTGTTTTTTGATGGTGCAATGCCATGACTGAAAAGATTAGAAGATAGGGTAAAGGAATAAAACATTTTGAATGCATTTTTAATTATTGCTCATATGGAAATACAAATTTATTAGAAAATACAGTAAACTTATTATATATTTTTATCATGAATAATGAATCAAATTTTCGACCAGTCCTCCTCTTTTATTTCTTCAATCCAGATCTTGCCAGTACCTCAGTTACTCTTCAACATCTACTGTAAAGAAAAACTTTCTTTTTATTTATTTTTTCTTCTTTAGTCTATACTCTTTGCTTGTATTGGGTGTTTGATACTATTAGAAATGTGCTTGGAAAATTCAATATGCGTGCAATGATGAGAAGCTCAAACTAGACGAAGCTTGGAAAAGGTCAAATGATCTGGATCAACCATCATAGGAGCATGCATCAGAAGTTGAACAATGAAGATTATCCTGGTAAACTAAGCACCGGACACAGTTAGAAAATTGCTCGTTTGTTTACACCAAATTAATTAGTGCAAAATATATCATGTATTTTTTATACATTTGTAACTTAATAATGAATAAATGATGTGCATTTTTATTTTTATTTTTAATTTCTAAAATTAACTTACTTAATTTGACGTAAACATAAGATGTGAGTAAGTACTAACCCGAACAATCTAGACCTACAAATTGGCCATCACAACACAATGCACGAGCTTACTATATGGGCTTTGCACAGAGCAGTGACCAGTCCTCTGCACTCAACACCACCTATTAATTAAGCTCTCTATCATGATCTCTTTTTCATGAGTTGCATTAATGTTAATGAACAACCCATCATGGGATCTCCGCATGAAAATTGAGTTTGAAAGAACTTATTTCCTGAGAGAGATATATAGAATTACCACGTGTAGAAGAGCGCGTAAATTGGTGAAGACTACGACACTTGCAAATAATCAAAGAATAGCCACTATCTATAATCTCACATTCTAGTCAGGTACAAAGTACAAAAGAGAAAGAATTAAGGAGATCAGTCTAAATATCCATTTCTATACAATTATTTATCTTACATGCGACGTCTATAACGTAGTATCATGAGATAGCGCAAGATTTATGTGTGTATCTGTTTAGTAGCTTTTACAGAACATATTTCAATTTGTAGTTTTTTTAACGTTAGTTGTCTTATTTAAATTATATTTTGGGATTGATTAATGTATTTGGAAGGATTCCCGAAGGCCTCGGGTGTGTTTCAGATTGATTTCTGATCATTTTGGACTATGTTGCATTGCTGAAGGTTTTGATTTCTGATCATTTTGGACTATGTTGCATTGCTGAAGGTTTCTAATTTATGGTGTATTCGCACCAGCGAAGAAAGGGCCGGAGGTGCGACTTCGCAAATGCAGACCTGGGGCCGCAGAAGGCGAAGTTGGGCTGAGCAAGCAAGACCGGAAAAGCATAAGCATGGGTGGAGATGCGAAAGCACATCTGCGATGATGAGGGTGCAGAAGCACGACCGTAGATGCGGCTGGGTGACCGCAGAAGCGGAAGGTCTAGGAATTGAGGTTGGACCGCAAATGCGGGCTTCTGTCCGCAGAAGCAGAGCCGCAAATATAGTCAAGTAGCCGCAAATGCGGTTTAGCCTGGCAAAATATTAATTCAAAGGGTTTGGTCATTTTTTAACTTTTGGAGTTATGGACTCGGCTAAGGACGATTTTTGGAGGATTATTCATCACAATTGAAGGGCTAAGTAATCCTTATTTGATCTTGATGTTTAATATTGATTACCCATAGATTATTACACCTAATTTATATGGATTAAAGGTGGGATTTGGGAGGGGGTTTGAACATGATTTTAGAGAGTGAGATTTGATGATTTGAGGATCGATTTAAGGTTGGAATTGGATAAAACACATGTATTTGGACTTGTATAAGAATGGGTATTCAGAATTTGTGAGTTTTATCGAGTTCCAGGGTGCAGGTCTGGGGTTTATTTTTGGGTTGACTTGCATAATTGATTCAAGATCTTAGATTTACCATTTAGAATTGCTTCATGTGACTTTTATTGAAGATATTAAGCTATTTTTGCTAGATTCAAGCGGTCCGGAGGTTGATTCACGCGGGAACGACTTCTTAGAGTACTGTTTTAGCTTGCTTTAGGTAAATATCTTACCTAAACTTGGTTCAGGCACTAGTTGCCTGAGTTATTTGTGATAGCTGCGTGCTATGGCTGACGCACATGTGTAGGGTTGAGCCTACTGTGCGTGCATCGGGGTATTTTTCATGCTCGGGGAAGTGCTTAAGCTGTGATATGCCTTGAATTGATTGCTAAGCTTTATGTTGTGATGTTTCTTATATCTGTACCCCTTTCGTGAGCTATTTGAACCATGTTTGAGGTCACGTAGAGGTTAATCTCCTGATTGAACCTGATAATTACTACTTTCGTGATGCAATTGCCTGATTTGAGCTATGATAGCACACTTTGCACATGCATACACCTTAGCATGTCATTTTTACCAGTGCAGGAGTATGAAATTTGATATTCACTGATCATGCACATGTATTCTTGTATATCTACTTTTTATATGATATGGATTGGACTGGGAGCACGTGACCACACCGTGCGAATTGTGATATTGAGCCTATGACCACGGCGGGCAAATTGTGATATTCAGCTTGTGACCACGCCGGACGGATTATGATATTGAGCTTGTGACCACGCCGAACAGATTATGGTTATTGGCATGTGACTACGCCGTGAAACGTGTGGATCTGATCCATTCCCCTAGGGTCACGCTCTCATGTTCCTTCTTGTTGGTGTACTTGCGGTTTGAAAAAAGTTGATCAGTGGTTTGGTTCGGATTTTGAGATTCTAAGGAAAAGCTGGCCAGTGTTTGATTTGGTTATTGTTTTTATCTTTATTTGCAATTTCCTTGGTTGTTTACCTAATTTATTCACATATTTTATTTATATGTTGTATTGTTGACTGAGCAGAGTACCTTAAGTAATTGTGTGCACCAAATTGGTTCTTTCTATGATTCATGATTCGATCATATTAATGTTTTTGCACTTGTTGAATTTATGAGCTGTACAAGTGATTAGCAAGTATTATTTACAATTCTTGCTTTTTTTTTTCTCGCCAAGATTAGTTATGATACTTGTTGAGTAATGGGGTCAGTTGTACCCATACTACACCTCTGCACTTAATTGTGCAGATCCAGGTGTTGGACCGACCCACTAGTAGCTGAGGCTTGTCGCTGAGTTATCTTGGGAGAGACGAGGTAGAGCTGCATCTCGATCGGAGTCTTGGCATCTCTTTTCTTTAGTACTATTATTTCATTGAGATAGTATTGTTATTTGTATTTCAAACTTGTATTTTCGTTTTGAAGCTTAAGACTATGTATTTACTAGTTTTGGGGAATTTATTATGTATCGACGCTATTATGTTATGTTGAAGGCTTTAGACTTATATTAATTTCGTCATTTCAGTTATTATGATTCGTTATTGTTATGTTCGACTTTTCTAGCAAGTGCTTTAGGCGCCATCACGGTCGTTTGGTGGTTTTGGATCGTGACAAGTTCGTATCAGAGCCCTAGGTTCATAGGTTCTACGGGTCATAAGTATAGAGTCTTGCGAATCGGTATGTAGACGTCTGTACTTATCTTCGAGAGGCTATCGAACTATTAGAAAAAACTTAACTTTCTTGCATTCTTGTCGTGCGGATTTATTATTTCTGAAGTTTGAACCTTTACTCTGTTATTCTCTCGCAGGTGGTGAGGACACGTTCAGCCGGATCGGGCGGGTAAACACCAATACCACCAGTTAGAGCCGCAAGAGGGCAGGGCCGAGGTAGAGGTTGAGGTAGGGCTCGCACTATAGCTAGAGCACCACCAGTGGAGCCACCAGTCGCTCCAGTGGAGGAGCTGGTTTCGAATACTCTTAAGCCGGTGGGACCAACTCAGACACCGGCGGTACCTATTATTATACGTGGTCTTCAGGAAGCCTTGGCTCAGATCTTGAGCATGTGTATGAGCTTGGATTAGGTGAGTATGATACCAGTTGCACCAGCTACCTCACAGGCTGGGGGAGGATCCCAGACTCCCACCGCACGTACACCGGTACAACTATCTCAGGGTTATCAGACATTAGGGGTGTTACCGATTCAGCTAGTTGTTACGCTCGGGCCGAAGTTGATCCACCTATGACTGATGAGAAGAAGAAGAGGTTGGAGAGATTTAAGAGGGTTGATCCTCCCGAGTTCAGTGGAGGAGAGTTAGATGATGCTTAGAGTTTTCTAGATTGGTGTCATCAGATTCTTCGCACAACGGGTACTGTGGACACTAGTAGAGTTCCATTTACTACTTTTCAGCTGACAGGGGCAGCCTACAAATGGTGACAGACCTATGAGTCAGGCAGGCTAGCTGGCACAACACCACTTACATAGCATCAATTCTCTTCTTAAAGAAGTTTGTCCCACAGATTCGCAAAGAGGAGTTACGTAGGGAGTTCGACCAGCTACGCCAGGGCGATATGAATGTGATCCAGAATGAGATGAGATTCGAAGATTTGGCACGTCATGTAGTATGGTTGGTTCTCAATGAGAGGGAGAAGATCAGGAAGTTCATTGATGGCCTCAACTATGGTCTACGTTACAGTTTGGCTCGAGAGGCCGATACGAATGCTAGGTTTGACTAGGTGGTTGAGACTGCTAGACTTTTAACGCATGTTCGCAAGCTTGAGCATGAGAAGAGGGAGGCCAAGACGCTACGTGGTTTAGGTGATTTTGGTGGTGCCTCATCTGGAGGCCAGTCATATTACAGCAGAGGTTGTCCTTTTAGGCCCCCTCAGGCAGCTCGTTAGATTCCTCGTGGTTCATTAGTTAGCCACAGTTCATAGTGCTCGCCTAGTTCAGTCATTATTCAGTGTGCTGCTGACACAAAGTTCTTATCGTGCTCCATCCGCTCAGGGTTCCACAGGCAGTTATTTGGGTTATCAAGGTCAGCAGACTCATGGGAGGGATTGTTTCGAGTGGGGAAATATTGAGTCATCTCAAGAGGAATTGCGCTAGACTTATGAATAGAGTCCCATAGTAGAGCTTGCAACCTATGGATTAAGCACCAGTAGTTGCACCACCCGCACAACCAACTAGAGGTAGGGCTCAGTCAGTTCGAGGTCGCCCTGGAGGGGGAGGTCGATCAGGCGATGGTCAGGCCTGTTGCTATGCATTTCCCACTAGGCCAGAGGCAGTTGCTTCTGATGCCGTGATCACAGGTATTGTTTCAGTGTCCACAGGGATGTTTTAGTGTTATTTGACCCTGGTTCCACTTACTCTTATATGTCATCCTATTTTGCTCGTTACTAGGATATGACTCGTGATTCTTTAGATATACTTGTTCATGTGTCTACACCGATGGGTAATTCTATTGTGGTGGATCGCTGTGAACAACTAATTTGTGACCACATCCAAATTCTATACTATTTTAGTGTAAATATTTCTTTTAGGTCTAATCTTAATATTTTTAACTTTTATCTTACTCTTAATAGGCTTTATTTTTAACGAAAAATAAATTTAAAAAAAAAAACTACAAAAATAGTCACATTCTTAGAGTATAAATTTTAGTTCTAAAAAAAAAAACTCAAAAATATATATGTACATATATATGGTTTCTTTTAATTAGAATTTTAATAAGTAAGTTATGGAATCATTCTTAGTATCACTTAAAGTACATGTAAATATTTAATTTTTCTATATTATAAAAAATATTGGTTAATCTTCTTATCTTTATAATTTAATTTATCATTTAAAATAAAAGAGAAAAAAAAAAAGTAAACTAAATGAAGCAAACGTAAAAATCTGATTTAATAAAGATAAATAATCCCATAATATCCATTTTTAATCTAATTAACCCCACGATCTACTCATTTCCCCAACACTCTCACTTCTCCTCTCCCTCACGTCACCCTTAAGTCTCTCACCCCACACCCCTCACTTCTCACGTAATCCCTCACATCCTCCTTGCATCCCCACTATTCCCTTCTATCACCTGTACACACAAAATATATATAAAACACAATCCCATTAGGGAAGGGACGAAGACAACAAAAATTTAGAGGAAATTGAGGAAGTAAGAAAGAAAGGGAGGCAAGAAAACCATCTGCAAAAGAAAAAAGGCAACTAAGAGAAAAGGGCATTGCTCTTTTATAGTAAAGATTCATTTGGAAAACTGTTTAGTTAAGTTATTTAGTTCGAAGCCGGAGTTCAAATTTTATTCGCGATTCCGAATTTGTGGTTCTAAAAAAATTAACATTGCCAGCTTTGAAAATTATAGTAGATTGTAGCTGTGATTTTGTTGAAATCTCCACAAAAAGGTTCATCTCCGTCTCTTTAATATTTGGCTCATACATGGTTAGATATGTTTGCTGATGATATCTTTTGAATCATTTTTATGGTATAAGAATTTGAGAAGTTTTAGTCATGTTCGATTTCTGCATTCTCAATATTGTTTAGTATGAGTAAAAGTTTAAAAGAGTATCGTTTAAAAGAGGACGACTTTTTATGGTGTTTATTAGTAATTACCAGATTCTTGGATGAGTTTATTTTAATCTTTAATTTTAGATTCCCATGGCAATCGAAATTTTTGTTTTATCTAATGTACATCGCTTGATTGTTTGTGGCTTTAGTAAAATAGTAACTAAGACGATTTTTTTTTTTTTTTTTTTTTTTTTTTTTTTTTTTGCTCTTTCTTTCACTTTTAATTAGGATGGGTGCCTAAAGATTTTTTTCACTTTGTTATATTTCTGTTTATTTTTTCTTAGAAGTTCCACTTATATTTTTGGTATGACGTAACGTGATTGACAAAATTTGTTGGAGCATGTCTTAGTTTTATTATTTGAGTTGCTGAATTTTTGGTTCTTTAATAGTTAAATCAGATTCATGTTCATATAGATGTCTATATCAAATTACGACAAGTTACTCACACAGAACAATATGATAGCTAATTAAGATTAGTATTTTATATTAAGTTCCAATGATAAATATGGCTGGAATTTGCATAATTGTTTTTTGATTAAATGTTTCTAGATATTAATAAATCTAATGTTATGTAGGTTTGTTTAAATTGTAACATATCAGTAGAAAGCTTCACCTATTTGGTTAAAAATAATAATAATAATAATAATAAAATAAACAAATAAATGAAATACTCTGAATACGCTAGTATGCTTTAAGCGCGTGTTAGCCAATCAATTATCGTGATGATGTACACATTCGCGCGACATAATTATGATTTTCCAAATTAAAGGCAAAGTATGCATTCATACAACTTTGACAAAACAATCTTAAAAATAATAAAGTGTTATTACTTAGGTACGCGTATGCATGCCACGATTCTTAACACAACAAACAAAAAGAATATATGTACGCATGATTCGTTCCAAGATAATTTCATAATTATAAATAATCAAGCAATTAAAAGCGGTTTAAGGCAAAAGTGCATAGATTTCCCTAGAGCCTAAAATATCCAAAATTAGTTAACCCAGGTATAATTTTTAAAGCGATAGTGTTAGAACCACGGAACTTGGGAGGGCCTCACACCTTCTCTCGGGTTAACATGATTCCTTACCCGATCTTCTGTGTTTTGCAGAATTAAACAGAGCCAATTTTCTTGAATTGTGATTTTAAAATAAAAGGTGACTTGGGACACCGTAAATATTTATTTCAAGTAGCGACTCTTTAAAATAAAATAAAATAAAATAATCTTTTTTCAAATAATATCACGTAAAATGGAAAAACTCCTTTCCCCCGTAAAAAGGAGGTGTGGCAATCGTGTATATTAGTCGCGTGTGGTTACCATTGGGGGTTATAGAGTCAATCTTTTATTGCTCTGTATGGTTGATTTTGAGGTGATTTTGGATACGGCTTGGCTATCTCTGTACCATGCTATCCTTGATTGTCACGCTAAGACCGTGACATTGGCGATGCTAGGGTTGCCTAGGGGAGGTTCCCTTGGTCACACTCCCACTAGAGTGATTTCAAAAACAGATGGTTGAGAAGGGGGGTTTGGCGTATTTGGCCTTTGTGAAGAATGTTAGTTATGATACTCCTACTGTTGAGTCGGTTCTAGTAGTGAGGGAGTTTTCATATGTGTTTCCTGCAGACATGTCGGGCATGCCACCTGATAGGGATATTGATTCCGGTATCGATTTGGTATTGGGTGCTCAAACCATCTTTATTCCATCATATCGCATGGCACTAGTAGAGTTGAAGAAACAGTTAGATGAATTGCTAGATAAGGGTTTCATAAGGCCTTATGTGTTACCTTGGAGTGCACCGGTACTATTTCTGAAGAAGAAAGATTGTTCTATGAGGATGTGCATTGACTACAGGCAGTTGAACAAGGTTACTATCAAGAACAAGTACCCACTACCGCACATTGATGATTTGTTTGATCAGTTTCGGAGTGCTAGGGTATTCTCGAAGATTGATTTGAGATCGGGGTACCATCAATTGAAGATCCGGGCTTCAGATATTCCGAAGATGACTTTCAGGACCCCCTATAGTCACTATGAGTTTCTGGTGATGTCTTTTGGGCTGAACAATGCCCCAGCAACTTTTATACACTTGATGAACATTGTATTTTAGCCCTATCTTGATTCTTTCGTCATATTTTTCATTAATGATATATTCGTGTATTCTCGCAGCCGAGAGGATCATGAGCAATATTTGAGGATCATGATTCAATCTTTGAGGGAGAAGAAGCTATAAGCTAAATTTCCCAAGTGTGAGTTTTGATCAGACTCGATGGCATTCTTGGGCCACGTGGTGTCCAGCGAGGGGATTAAGGTGGATCCGAAGAAGATTGAGTCAGTTCAAAGTTGTCCTAGATCGTCTACTGCTACTGAGATCTAGAGTTTCCTTGGGTTGGCTAGGTATTATTGCCGTTTTGTGGAGGGGTTTTCATCTATAAAAGCCTATTGACTAGAATAACGCAGAAGGGTTCCTTATTCAGGTGGTCTGATGAGTGTGAGTAGAGCTTTTAGAAGTTCGAGACTGCCTTAACTACAGCTCAAGTTATAGTTTTGCCTTCAACATCGGGTTCTTATACAGTCTATTGTGATGCTTCACGGATTGGCATTGGATGTGTGTTAATGCAGGAGGGTAGAATTATTGCTTATGTTTTGTGCCAGTTGAAGCCCAACGAGAAGAACTACTCTGTACATGATTTCGAGTTAGCAGCCATTGTTCATATGCTCAAGATATGGAGGCATTATCTTTACGGTGTGTCTTGTGAGGTGTTTGCGGATCACAGGAGTCTCCAGTACTTATCTAAGCAAAAGGATCTAAACTTGAAGCAACGGAGGTGGTTAGAGCTACTAAAAGACTATGATATCACCATTCTTTATCACCCGGGGAAAGGCCAATGTGGTGGCAGATGCTTTGAGTAGGAAGGCTGAAAGCATTGGGAGTCTTTTATATTTTCTAGTTGGGGAGAGGCCATTAGCTTTAGATGTTCGAGCTTGGCCAATCAGTTCATGAGGTTGGCTATTTTGGAGCCTAGCAGGGTTCTTGCATGTGTTGCATCATGGTCGTCCTTGTTTGAGCGCATCAAGGCACGTCAGTATGATGATCCCCATTTGATTATCCTAAGGGACACGGTGCAACACGATGATTCTAAGGAGGTGACCGTTGGAGATGATGGGGTATTGAGGCTTCAGGGCCAGATCTATGTTCCAAATATGGACGGGTTGTGAGAGTTGATTCTTGAGGAGGCCCATAGTTCGCGGTATTCCATTCATCCGAGGGCTGCAAAGATGTACCATGATTTAAGGCAGTACTATTAGTGTCGGATGATGAAGATGGATATTGTTGAGTATGTTGCTCGACGTTTAAACTGTCAGGAGGTGAAATATGAGCATCCCTAGATAGACGGACAGTCCGAGCGCATTATTCAGATTTTGGATGACATGTTACAAGATTATTATTGATTTTGGAGGATCATGAGATCAGTTTCTACCATTAGCAGAGTTCGCCCATAATAACAACTATCAATCGAGTATCCATATGACTCCGTATGACAACTTATATGGCAGGCGATGTCATTCTCCGGTTAGTTGGTTTGAGCCTGGGGAAGCTAGGTTATTGGGCACTTATTTGGTTCGTGATGCTTTGGAGAAGGTGAAGTTGATTCAGGAGCGACTTCATGTAGTGCAGTCCAGGAAGAAGAGTTATGCTAACAAGAAGATTCGTGACGTTGCATATATGGTTGGTGAGTAGGTTCTACTCAGTTTTTCACCCATGAAGGGTGTGATAAGGTTCGGGAAGAAGGTCAAGTTGAGCCCTAGGTATATTAGTCCTTTTGAGGTTCTTGAGAGAGTGGAAGAAGTGGCCTACAAACTTGCCTTGCCACCTAGTCTGTCGGAAGTTCACCTAGTGTTTCATGTTTCTATGCTCCAAAAATATTATGGGGATCTGTAACATGTTTGGACTTCAACACGATGTAGTTGGACGAGGATTTGACTTATGATATGGAGCTAGTGGCTATTTTGGATCAGCAGGTTCGAAAGTTGAGGCTGAAGAATATAGCTTCGGTGAAGGTTCAGTGAAGAGGTCATCTAGTTGAGGATGCTACTTGGGAGACCGAGCAGGAGATGCGGAGCAGATAACCTCACCTTTTCGAGACTCCTTGTATGATTCTAGACTCGTTCGAGGACAAACGTTTATTTAAGAGGGGGATAATGTAACGATCCGATCAATCATTTTGAGTATTTTAGCCTCGTTTTCCCTATTTGATGCTTTACATATATGTACTTATGGTTATGTGACTTGCGAGGATGGTTGGTTTGGGTTTCAGGGAGGTTTTGGTTTGAATTGGGACATTTAGCCCCTTGTTTGGATGCTTAAGTTGTAAGAGTTGATTGGAGTTTGACTTTTGTATGGACAACTCCGGAATGGTGTGTTGATGGTTTCAATAGCTTCGTATGGTTATTTTCGACTTAGGCATATGTCCGAATTTGGAGGTTTCTAGGTCTTTTTGGCTTCAATTGGCCAAAGTTGGGGGGTTGAGGTTTGAATGGTTGATAGGTTTGATCGAGAGTTGACTTTGATGGGTTCAGATTTTAGTTCCGGGAGTGGGTATAGGTCCATTGGGTCATTTGGGACATGCATGTAAAATTTGAGGTTATTTCGAGTTGATTTGATATAGTTCAACACAATTATTGTAAGTTGGAAGTTTATTAGTTTTTCAGGCTTGAATTATGGTGTGATACGTGGTTTTGATGTTGTTTTCTGTAATTTGGGACCTCAAGTAGGTCCATGTAATATTTCGAGATTGGTTGGTGTGTTTAGAAGGGGTCCGGGGGGCCTCGAGTGTTTCCGGATTAATTTCGGATCATTTTGGACTATGTTGCATTGCTGAAGGTTTTTGATTTTTGGTGCGTTCACACCTGCAAAGGAAGGGCTGTAGGTGCAATTCTGCAAATATGAACCTGGGCCGCAGAAGCGAAACTGGGCTAAAGAGGCAAGAATCGCAAAAGCGGAAGCATGGGCGCAGATGCGAAGTCATCCATGCAAAAGTCAGAAGGCGCAGAAGCGTGACCGCAAAAGCGGAAGGTCTGGGAATTGAGGTTGGACCACAGATGCGGGCTTCTGTCCACAGAAGTGGAGCTGCAGATGCGGTCAAGTAACCGCAAATTCAGTTTAGCTGGGGAGAATATTAATTCGAATGGTTTGGTCATTTTCTCATTTTTTGAGTTGTGGAGCTCAGCTAGGGGTGATTTTTGGAGGGTTTTTCATCACAATTGAACGGGGTAAGTAATCTTACTTGATCTTGATGTTAGATATTGATTGCCCATAGATTATTAGACATAATTTATATAAATTAAAGGTGGAATTCGGGGGATTTTTTGGACTATGATATTGGAGAGTGAGATTTGATGATTTGAGAATCGATTTGAGATTGGAGTTGGATGAAACACATATATTTGGACTCGTATCGGAGTGCGTGTTCAGAATTTATGAGTTTTGTCGGGTATTGGGGTGCGAGATTGGGTTTTTGTTTGGGTTGACTTGCATAATTGATCTTTATTATTTGAAATTGTTTCCTATGGCTTTTATTGATGATATTAAGTTATTTTGAGCTGTCCGGAGGTTGATTCATGTGGGAAAGGCTTCTTAGAGTACTGATTTAGCTTTCTTGAGGTAAGTATCTTACCTAAACTTGATTGAGGCACTAGTTGCCTGAGTTATTTGTAATAGCTACGTAATTTGGGTGGCACACATGTGTAGGGTTGATCCCATGTGCATGTACCGGGGTATTACTCATGTTCTGCGTAGTGCTTAAGCTATGATATGCCTTGAATTGATTGCTAAGCTTTATGCTGTGATGTTTCTTATATTTGTACCCCTTTCGTGAGCTATTTCAACTATGTTTGAGGTCACATGGAGGTTAATCTCCTGTTTGAACCTAATAATTGCTACTTTCATGATGCAATTGCCTTATTTGAGCTATGATAGTACACTTTGCACATGCATTCACCTTAACATATCACTTATACTAGTACAGAAATATGAAATTTAATATTCATTGATCATGTACATGTATTCTTGTATATCTGCTTTCTATGTGATATGGATTGGACTGGTGGCATGTGACCATGTCGTGCGATATTGAGCATGTGACCACGCTAATGGATTGTGATAGAGCCTATGGCCTCGCCGGATGGATTGTGATATTGAGCCTATGACTACATTGGGCGGATTGTGAAAGTAAGCGTGTGACCCCGCCGGGCGGATTATGATTATTGGCACATGACTACACCATACCCCTTGTGGATATAGATCCATCCCCCTAGGGTCACCCTCTCATGTTCCTTCCTGATGGTGTACACGCGGTTGAGGAAAACTGATTAGTGGTTTGGTTCGGTTATTGAGATTCTAAGGAAAGGTTGGCCAGTGTTTGATTTGGTTATTGTATTTCATCGTTAATTGTAATTTTCTTGGTTGTTCACCTGATTTACTTGCCTTTCTTTTTCATATGGTGGATATTTGACTGAGCAGAGTACGTTAAGTAATTGTATGCACCAACATGGTTCTTTTTGTGATTCATGAATCGATCATATTATTGTTCTGCACTTGTTTTATTTATGAAATGTATAGGTGATTAGCAAGTATCATTTATAATTCTTGTTTCTTTTATCTCGCCGAGGTTAGTTATGATACTTGCTGAGTACATGAGGTCGGTTGTACTCATACTACACTCTACACTTAATTGTACAGATCCAAGTGTTGGACCGAGTCACCAGTAGCTGAGGCTTGTTGCTGAGTTATCTTGGGAGAGACGAGGTAGAGCTGCATCTGGGTCGCAATCTTGACGTCTCATTTCCTTTAGTATTGTTATTTCATTCAGACAGTACTGTTATTTGTATTTCAGACTTGTATTTCCTAGCTCGTGACTTTGTATTTATCAGTTTTGTGGGATTTATTATGTATATTATGTTATGTTGATGGCTTTAGACTAATATTAATTTTGTCATTTCTGTTATTATGATTCGCTATTGTTATGTTCGATTTGTCTAGAAAGTACTTTAGGCGCCATCACGACCGGTTGATGATTTTGGGTCGTGACAGGGGTTGAAACAGTTTCAAATGCTTCTGGTTTTACCATCAACGCAGTCAAATCAAATATATTTTCAGCGCAAACATGGATCTTCATTGTGTAAAAAATTTATGTGAACTGAAAAGGAACAAAAAAGAACCACTACCTTTTAGGTATCTAGCTGTGGTAATATCATCAAGGAAGATCTCTAAGATTGATTGTGAAATGCTAATAGATAAGTTTATAACAAGAGCGAGAGGTTGGAGTTCCAGAGACCTATCCTATGTAGAATGCAAATAGATAAGTTAATAACAAGAGCGAGAGGTTGGAGTTCCAGACACTTATATCAGCGTGCTAATGCATATTCACAGGTGAATATCGTGCCTCCGCACTGCTTTTAGTGGCTTTATCTTCTGCTTCCAATTTAGATCACTTCAATTATGATAAAAAAAGTTAATAAAAAAAAATATTTCCTTTCGCAATTCTTTATTCACAACAGATACAAACAAATATTAGGGAAAGAGTAATAATGCTTAACGGATTGAACATGGTACTTAGATATGAGGTTTTTGTTCAGAGACCTTGTAATTAATTTCTTTGCTTGAGGTCTTGTATACTTGATGATCTTCTTGGAAGGTAGTCAAGGTATAGGATGCTGAGTAGGTGTATTAATTTTTTGTCAATGTCAATATTTCACATTTGTTATAAAAAAAAAAGAATTTCCTTATTCACAAACCTCATTGAGATCCATGATTTCTTATATGTATTATGGTAGGACCATGCAGGTGGTTATGCTCATTCAGGCTAACCAATTGCAAATAGGTAGCTAGAAGAGTCTAATCACCTATGAAGAATTCTATGTCAGTTAGTGAGGGATGTATAGAAAGATTTGTAAATTTAGACATTAGCTTCCTTTATTAGCCAGAGAAAACAAGTTTCACGAGAGAGAGAAAAGCAAGAAAATTCTTATTTTGATGGCTAGACTACAAAAAATGAATACGGCATCACCTTATATTCAACACTCATATAACGGTAAAGATAAACAAACAATAATCTATCAGAATATTAACTTAATTTTATTTTATTTATTGCTAGTAATAATCAATAATACTCCATTAGGATCAAATGGCAGAAATTTCAATTACCAAACATAAAAAATAATAGAAAAGATAGAAAGAATGACCCTGCTTTATCTAATATATATGGCGTCGTTCTTTTCGCCACCTAATAATTATACTGATCGAAATGATTTCAACTTTTCAAACGTTGACGGCGTTGCAAAGGAACATAAGAGACGATGCTGCCGCAGCGCCACCGCCGCCTCCGCCGCTGAGTCTCTCTCCGCTGCTTCCACCGTCGCTACTACCACCCAAAAACACCCTTTCATAATAATCCACACAAAACAACGATAACGAAAGTTCCAGTTCATGCCGTGTCCAAACTCTTCTAACAACCTCCGAGTCAGACTCCTTTCCTATTTTCCACTTCTTCAGTCGGTCCAAAACTGGCCTAACACACACCATGTACAGTCTCCGGTACCCTCCTAGAGCCAACACAACCGTCTTTACACCGTCCGGAGGCGGCGACACGTGGCGAAAGCAGAGGTGTTCCCAGAGAGAGTCGTTCCTAGTGATGGAGCACCAGAGTCTACAAACACATGCAGCAACCCCTAAGGAGCCACCATCCAGCCTTTGCAATATCTCTATCAGCACGTCAATATTGTCATTGATGAAAAAATTAGTGCCCTTTTGTTCATTTTCGCCTTCCTGTTCCAGTTCCACCATTTTCTCTCTAACAAACACGAATAAAGATCAGCCGTCGAGACGAATGGAAGATGTTTCCGGAACTAATTTTTGATAAGATCTATCTTAGCTCGAAGGAAAGAACAACTAAAGTTGCACTCCCCATAATAACATGGAATATAATCAGCTAGTATTCGACGATATACGGGGAACTTCGTATTGTCGAGTCCCAAAACTCAGAAAATTAAGCCAACGATATTTCAAGAAATAGAGTGACGGGTGAATGGGTATATGTAGAGAGGAAATTAAAGGGTTTTGACTTGGGAGTGGAAGTGTTTGTTCTTTAAGCGTAGGGTAAGGAGTAGGGTTGATAGGCATCGAGGAAAGAAGAGAAGAGGCCAAAAGGAAAAGTTTCGAGGCATAGAAACTAGAACCAAGAATCCAAGACTAGCGTTTGAATAGAATAGTTTAAAAAGGGTGTTGGATAAAGGGTTTTGGGAGGTGGTGAGGGAAAATTATTGTTTGTCGTTTTTGCAGTTTGTACAGTTCAATGTTTAAATGACTGACTCTTGGAAGCTTTGGGTCCGAGTGTGCAAGAGAGAAATAAGTCAAATGTGAACGTTATGCTGTTGTGTGGTAAGATGTTACTTTTTCGAGGTTAGGGTTTTTAGTTTAGATGCAACATTGATGAAGCATGTTATCGTTTCTACATATGTCGATATGCATCAGCTTCGTTTCACGAACTCTTAAAATTAATACGTCTTTGATGGACTACAAATTAAGGATTACTTAATAGTTTTCTATTCCCTTCATTTACTTTTACTTGCTAATGTACTAAATATATATTTTCACTTTTACTTGTCTATATATCAAATCAAGAGAAAGAAATTTTTTTTTCCTGTTTTATCCTTATCAATAATCGCTCATTTCTCAAATCATTTTTCAAGACTTTTGATAATGATATCGTTATTGTGGATAAATATATAAAATACATACTTTAATTATTTTTTTTAAAGGAAAAGTTAAAAGCGAACAACTAAAAATGAACGGAGAGAGAAATATTCTTGTTTTAAGAAAAGCTAAATATAGCGTTGAACAAGTTTGATGCGAGGTAGAATCAACTTGTTTCCGTAATATTCCTGCTGATATTCAGTCTAAAGAAAAACTATGCTTCTTTATGATTCCACCAGTTAAACAAATATTTAAACTTTTTTTTTAGCTAAATCACTCAAAAGACACCTTTAACATGTAATATTATTCACTTTAAGCTAAATTGTATAACTTTTTCTAAAATGTTTCACGCCACTAATAGTATCTCTACCTCATATATGTGTGTGCGATTCTATTTCAAAACCAATATTTTCTTCTCCACTCCAGTAAAAAGTCACACACACATATATATTGGATCACATATCTATTGTCATATCATACTATATTATAAGTGTGAAGTCCAAAGTTGAAAATAGAATTACTAAATTATCTCTCAAAAGTTAGTTGACCTTTTTGTCCTTGAGGAAAAGAAAAAACCTTTCATTAAACGATTACTTTTAGATTGAAACAGATGAATGTAATTTGAGGAAATTGTTTCATCTACCCGTAGTTATTGTAGGTGTAAATTTGCTTAGTTATTACCCATAGTCATTTCAATATTTATTGTTTGATTCTTTCTTCTTCCAAGTGAGGTTTAAAGAAAGACTTTAAAAGTTGGGGGTGAAAGTCTTGTGAGTGATGAATGTTCATGAAGTTGTTTCAAAGTTGAAGAGAAAAGTATTGAAGGAGCAGCAACCGTCTATGCTAATGAAGATTTGTAAAGGGCTATCGTGGAGTTACTCGCATATTGGAGTAGGGTTCGCATTATATCAAGAATTCACATTTCTTGAAATCAACTAATGATCTTGTTTGTGCTCATAATTTGGAAGCATTTACATTGCTTGAAGGGTTAATCTTCTTCTTTATTTTATATTTTTTTAACTTAACCATACTGCATGTTCTTTTTTTTGTTTCTTCTCTTACAAACTTTACCCTTTTTCACATAATTAACAATTCAAGAATTTAAATTAAAAGCCTCTCCAACTGGTAGATGGAGAAAATAAATTGCGTTGAAAATTACAAAAAGTTTAAATTTATTAAAGGCAAACAATATATACTCATTTTAAAATACTTGAAATAATCTGTCAGTATATTATATACGTAATTTCTATAAATTTTATTTAATGTAATTAATTCTGATATTAATGAGAGTAATTTTTGATACTTCAATACCTATTAAGCAATCTAAACGAAATGTGTGCCACAATTATTACATCATAATTCGTTCAATAATTTGGTGCTATTACATTATTCTATATTAGATTCAAACCGAAAAATATTAATCTTTTCACAAGTAACAAAGAACAATGTTGTTAATAAGTGTTACATTGATCATTTGCTATTTAGGCTTAATTTGGTGTTATCGTCAAAATAGACTAATTATTCATTAATTTGAGCTTGTATTTTTTAAAATTTTTTACCATTCATTACACACATATTTTAATATTACCAATGTTATTTTAAAAAATCTTTATTCATTGATACGAGACACACGTACAAAGCCGTCCAACAACTAGTACTATATTAAAAATAAAAAAGCCTTAAATTAAATGTTAGACTATAAAAATATCCTTCTAAGTAATAATCTAAACATCCTACTTTCAAAAAAAGAAAAAAACATTTCTTATGCGATGTGATTGTACTCTTGAAATGAACAGCCACCACTTCAAAATTTTGTTTTGACTCATATTCCATATACCATTGCGTCCCTTCTTCATTTATTTTTATCTTTCTACTTCTACTGGTTTTCTCTGCCATTTAACCTTCTTTTCTTTCCTCCAACTTTCACTAAATTCATCCGGTGGCCAAACATATAACTCTAATCTCGATCTTTTTTCCCAAGAGAACTCACTGTCAATTTTAAAATTTCATGAAGTGAAAAGTAAGTCAAAATCGTAATCTTTTTTCTTCTTTATTGGTTATGTTGTTACGATATATTTGTGGGTATTTGTTGATTTAGTTTCCTCTGGTTGCTTGAAGATGTTTTGCATTTCTCTGATTGAAGATAATCTCTATGTGTGTTGTCAGAGATGGTTATCGAGATTAAAACCAATAAGAAAACATCAAAAAAGATCTAACATGTCTAAAATAAATCAAAATTAATTAATTTAAAGTATAAAAAAGTAATGATTCTCCAAAGAAACAGAGGGGTTGCAGGGGGTGAGTGGTTGCTGGCTAGGTTGTCCATTTGGAATGAAGAACTTAATATATCAAAATTTTTGATGTTGTTACTTATTGGAAGCGGCAGAACCAAAAGTTAGACTGATTGTAAGTGACGATTAGTATTCTCGTATTTATATGTGGCTACTTCCGTTCCAAAAAGAATCACTCCTAAATGAAGATTCTGCTACTTGCTCATTTTCGTAAAATTAAGATATTATGCGCTAAGTTTTAAAATGTTGAACAACGTTTCTGGAACCCTTAAAGTGCAAGAAAAATTATGATTATTTTAAGGTCGCATCCAAACGGACAACTCATTTCGTGTATAGAAATTACTGTAGATATCCACAAGGACTTTTGGTTGCAAAAAGGTCTTGGTTTTACTGACTGAATACAAAAATAAATAAGGGTGTATTGGGTCGGATACACCTAAGTGAAGTCGGGTTCGGGTACAATATGAGATCGGGTCGCCCCGGTCTGGGATCAGCAAATCGGTCGCGTAGGATGGAGTGACCGAAATAAGACAGCCGGTATAGTCGGCCAGGAGACGCTTCGTGGTTGAGAACCGGCTCCAACCCGAACATCTCGCTAATCATCGGATGTTTCGCCAAAATTAATTATCTCAACCATTACGGCCGTTATGCCATCATTTAAGGGTATTAAATCCCATAATTAATGAGATTTCCCTTGTAATCAGTTCCCTGCTTTTATTATGACTCTTACACTTACCTATGACTTTTGGACTTGCCTATAAAAAAGGCGGAGACCCTTCATTAGAGGGCACGTTTTGTTTTCATATCAGACAAGGCAGTATACTTTATCATTCCTTATCATCTCTACTGTTCATCAGAATTCAATATTAAGTTCTCAATTACTGTTTGTCAAAGAACTATTCCACTGCTT
>MCJB01049634.1:0-39207 GCA_002018475.1 Nicotiana obtusifolia
CTAAAGATGTCTGCACCTTAGGTCTTTTACTGCTTTCTTCCCCACTTGGTTTCACTACTTTTCTTTTAACTCGAGCCATTTTATCTACACAAACGAGATAGAAAAACAGTTTTAATTGGTTAGTGCAACACTCAAAGTAAAACAAAAGAGGTATATGTTGCAACAAGTAATCAGTTGTTTCAATAGATTAAGAATATGTTGCAACAACTTATAACTTGTTGCGGCAGAATATTAACCTGTTGGAAATAGAAAAACAGTAGCAACAGCTTAGCAACTGTTTTGATTTTTTTGCAACAGCTTGTTAATATGCTACAACAACTGCTTCAGTTGCTGCAAAAACCTCAAAAATTGTTTTGATTTTATCCAGCAGCTGTTGGATAAAATCAAAACTTTTCCTAAACCACAGCATGACAGCAACAACAACAGCAAAAACATCTAAATTTAACTACAAAACATCTATATTCCACTACAAACACACAACCATCACAAATCTCACTCACACAAAATACACCAAATAGGATTTCTTTTTAACCATGCAACCTCAGCAGATGTTTGCAACTGTCAAACAAGTGCTGAAGTTTATGCAACAGGTAACCTCAGTTGTTGGAAAACATCAACAAAATTGCAAGCCTTTTTTTTTTAAACAACAAGGATAAGGAGAACAAAAACACACTCAAGAAAAACCCATGCTCTTCTTCATCCAAAAACCATAACTTCACAACCACAACCACTCTTTACAAACTCACAAACTTAAAAACCCCAACAAGTGCAACAAATACACGAAACTACAACAAAACAAACAACATTCAACAAAAACCCATGCTCTTCTTCATCTTCTCTAACCAAAATCATCATTTTCAAACTCTGATTTCAAAACCCTAACTTTTGAACCAACTGAAAAAAATATTTACCTGAGGATTTGTTGAGAAGCAACAACAATGGAGAGAGAGAGAGAGAAATGAGCAGCAACAACAACGATGGAGAGAGAGGAACGAGCAGCGGTGGTCGCCGGTTCGGAGAGGAGACAGAGAGACGGAAGGAACCGAGAGAAGAGAGAAGAACGGAAGTTGTTGGGGTTCGAAGTTGTATTGTTTATCTGAAATAAAATGAATAAAACTTAAAGGGGAAGATTTAACTCATGGGCTTTTGTGTATTTTTTAAAAGATTATAAGTTTTACAAATTATAATTCAATTCCAAATTAAGCTAATCAGATTTTTAAAACAAGTTTTGACCTTGGCTGGTCAAAATTGTCACCATTTCTAATTACGTGACTTTTTTGTCACTGCAACTTAAATCTTCCATGTTTATGGCTATTCTAGAAATTTATGTTCCTTGACTCTTCTGTTAATTGATTCTCGCATGTGAAACGTGCAAGAGAGAAAGTGATTCTCCTTCTTAAACAACTATTTTTCTCTTCTTCTCACTCATCTTGTGCATTATGCTTTCCTTTGATCCTGCTTTTGGCCTTGGATTCTGAACTCATTTCAAAGTTTATGTTCCCGTTAGTATGTGGATTTTTGAATTTTTCTTAGTTTTGCTCAGTTCTTTCTTGATGCGCATGTCAGATTGGTTCCATTTTTAGAATACTGGTTTTACAATCTTTTCCTTTGAAATTCTCTTAGCATTTTTGCTTTAGTTCTTTAGTACAGCTAATATTTAACTTCTACATATCTGGTCTATTATCTTTGTTCATGTTTTCTTAGGGTTTTGCGCATCAGGAATAAAAGTAGAACTTTGATGCAACATAGGTGTTTGACTATATGCCTAAAAGTACTAAATCATGTTTGTTTTATTTCATTCATTTTTCTGTAGCTGTTCTATAACTTTGGATCTTTTGATGAAGAGTTATTCTTTTAAGGAAGAACGATAACATTAGATCTATCATCCAACAACTCTGAAGATTTTCGTTATATATCATTTTGTTTAATAATATTTGCTTGAAATGCGTTCAGTTTGCTTCCACATTTTGGTAGCAAGAATGAGCCTGAATTAAGAGAAGGCGATGTTTGAAGGTGGGGGAAATTCAAATGAGGTAAGGGTTATTTTGGATAGATCAAAAAGTGAAAAGCTATCCTTTAATTACTCCTAACATTTTTCAGATTCTTGGGTTTCTTTTATTCTCTTGGTAAAATTGCTTCCACCTTCTCAATCTGTTTCAATTTTTACTTGAGTTATTGTCCAATTGATGATCATTTTCTCTATCGGTGTCTTACACTTCTGTTGCACCAACAGATGTCATACATGGTGCAGACGTGCAAAGATCCCTTTGATCGGCTATCCAAACAACTATCTGGAATAACGAGAATTTCCCGATGTCGTTCATTTAAACATGCTGTCTGTGATACGATGGTATATTGATAACTAATGCACTAATCTTTTAATATTCGATTTTTTTGTCCCTGGCATCTATACCTTATTTATGGATGAACATAGTTATCAATAGCATGTGATACAATAATTGCATTCTCTATATTAGAAAAGAACGACAAAGATTTGGAAAGCAGTTGAAGCATGCTTTGAAGAATTATGAGATCGTGTAGATTGGAGATGATATATGAGCTTTAAGTTTTTGTATAAAAACTTTTGGATAGAAGTTATGTAATTGTTGACACTTGAAAGCTGCTTTCAGTTTGAGAAAATTAGTGTGATTTAGAATATATGTATATCTGGCCAGTGAAATGTAGAAATGTAGGGTGAAAATTACAAACTTAATGTTTGGCTATTCCTTTCATATATTTTGGACAGAGGAGTAGGAAATCATCAAAGAAGAAAATGTCTGATGTTTATTTAAGAATAACACATTTAGCTTAGAAGTTTGATAATTTCATATATGAGAACATGCAGCAGCTGAAAGAAAGAAATCCTCATTACATTTATTCGATAGGGGAAAATTATCTGAAGCTACAATATAGTTGTATAACTAAGTCCCTCATCTAATGTAAGATATATGTTTGATAAGAACGATAAAAAGGAGGAGCAAGCAAAGGCATTCGTGGAGGACAACTTGTTGGCATTAAAATATTGGTGAATGGAAGATGGAGGGAAGAAAGTGAAGGGAAAGTGAATTCCTTTTTGTTTTGGAAAGAGTAAGTGTCCCTCATTGATGGTAGAAATAAAAGTGAATATGCTTATATTGAGAAAGCACATACCTTGATGTTAAATGGGTTGGAAAGAAATTAAGTCTCGCGTCGCCGTTGCTTGCTCGGCTTCGGCTTCGGTCAAAGATTGATTGATTAATATTTTTGGACAAAATTTCTTTTAATTATTTAATTAATTAAGTTAACTAACTAACGAAAAGTCAACTAGGAATAATTTATTAGTTAATTTAATTATTCCGGATAATTTTAAATTAATTTTTCGAAATATTTTAAACAAGAATGGTTCCTGCCTGTTCCAACAGCCATGGCTATTTCCGAAAGGTTGCAAACCTTTTCAGAAACAGTGCCAGAAAATGGCTATAAATATACATTGATCCCAAAAATTTTCTTTACGAGATTTTATGATCTTCTTCTTCTTCTGCACAAAATTTTCCAGTGTGTTTTATAACCTTCAAGTGGTTCTCTGTTTCACCGGCGTTTTAGGTGCCGATACTCTAGTGAGTTAAATCGTTCTATCCTGGGAGGATAATATTCCAACACCTCAGGTACTTGAGGAAAATAATTTCTTTAAGGACACATTGTGTATTTAGTGGACTCGATTTTATTCCGAAATATATTTTCTGTTTCTGCTTCTGATTATATACATTTCTGCTATACTACTATTTTTTCTGTACTGCTTTTTCTTGTTACAGAAATATTACTGTTTCTTTATATTATAACATTACAAATTGACTAACAATCTTAAGGAAATTATTATATACTGTAATCTATATTCAGCTTTGGAGATTAAAACCTTTGTTGTTTTTTACTCCGTCTGATTTCTAGACAATAAAATGATAGACAGCAAAACTCTTGGAACCCAAGCTCAAGAGCTTCAACTTATTTTTCACGACCTTATTGCTAAAGGTATGTAGTGAATGAATCATTTCAAGTGGCTGCAATGATTGAAAAGTTGCCTTCTTCATGGAGAGATTTCAAAAACTATATAAAGTACAAGCGTAAAAAATGAAGTTGGAAGATCTTGTAACGTCTCAAGATTGAGGAAGATAAGAAAACAGTCGAGAAAAAATCTCGTGAAAATTCAACGATTATAGGAGCTAATATCATTAAGAGGAGACTGCTCCATAAAGTAAGAAGAGGAAGAGGTCTTCTGGACAGACTAAGGAGCAGAACAAGAAGAAATTCAAGGGCAACTGCTACAATTTTGGAAAAGCTGGTCACAAAGCCCCTGATTGTCGTCTCCCGAAAAAGGACAAGAAAAATGGAAGGCCAACATAGTGGAGAAAAATGATGACATTGATGATCTGTGTGCAATGCTTTCGGAATGCAACTTAGTTAGAAATTCGAAGGAGTGGTGGATTGACTCTGGAGTTACTCGACATGTTTGTGCTGTAAAAGAAATATTTGCTACTTACTCTATTGCTGGTCTCAAAGAAAACTTTCCATGGGAAATACAGCAACATCCAAGATTGAGGGTTATGGAAAGATATTCCTGAAGATGACTTCCAGCGAGGTGCTAATGCTCAACAACGTTTTTCATGTTCCTACTATTAGAAAAAATTTAGTTTCAACTTCTTTACTTGTTAAGAATGGATTCAAATGTGTATTTGTATCTGACAAAGTTGTTGTAAGCAAGAGTAAAATGTATGTTAGAAAGGGCTACCTTACAAAATGCCTTTTCAAACTCAATGTAATGGTTGTTGACAATATTAAAATTTCAGCTTCTTCTTATTTATTGGAGTCAAATGATTTATGGCATATTCATTTAGGAGATGTCAATAACAAAACCTTGCAGAAGTTAACTAATTTAGAAGTATTGCCTAAATTCGAGTGCAATAAATCAAAATTTCAAATGTATTGAATCTGAATTTATAAAACATCCTTATAAGTCTGTTGAAAGGAATTCAAATCTTTTAGACTTAATTCATACTGACATTTGTGATATGAAGTCAACACCATCTCGAGGTGGGAAAAAGTATTTTATAACTTTTATTGATGATTGTACTCGATATCGTTATATTTATTTGCTTAATAGTAAGGATGAAGCAATTGAAGCATTTAAGCAATACAAGAATGAAGTGGAGAATCAATTGAATAAAAAATTAAAATGATTAGAAGTGATAGGGGTGGAGAATACGAATCTCCATTTGTAGAAATATGTTCGGAATATGGAATTATCCCTCAAACTATTGCCCCTACACACCTCAATCCAATGGAATTGCGGAAAGGAAAAATTGAACATTAAAGAAAATGATGAATGCCTTATTAATAAGTTCCGGCTTATTGCAGAATTTATGGGGGAAGCTATCCTTACAGCTAACCGAATACTCAACATAGTACCCCACAACAAAACGCAATCTATTCTATATGAAAAATGAAAAGGAAGGAAACCCAACTTGAAATATGGCAAAATGTGAGGGTGTTTAGCAAAGGTACAAGTACCTTTACCCAAAAGGGTAAAGATCAGACCAAAAACTGTGGATTGTATTTTTATTGGATATGCTACAAATAGTAAATCATGTTGGTTTTTGGTTCATAAGTCTGATAATCCCGAAACTCATGTTAATACGGTAATTGAATCAGGTAATGCTGAATTCTTTGAAAGCATTTGTCCCTAAAATTGAATGCGAGTCGTTAAGTGAAAGACCTAAATGACCACGAGAAGAACCAAAAGAAAATACTCCAAGTGAATAGGATCCAAGCATAGCAAACGTCAAAGAACATCTACTTCCTTTGGACCATATTTTGTGACATTCTTGCTTGAAAATGAGCCTCAAACTTTCAAAGCATCTGTTTCATCTTCTGTTTCAGCATTTTGGAAAGAGGCAGTCAATAGTGAGATTCAATAAATTTTGGATAACCATACATGGGAATTGGTTGATCTTCCTCCAGGAAATAAGCCTTTAGGTTCGAAATGGATCTTTAAACGGAAAATGAAAGCTAATGGCACTATTGACAAATATTTGTTGTCAAAGGTTATAAACAAAAGGAATGCCTTGATTACTTGACACTTACTCACCAGTAACGAGGATAACAACTATTAGGGTGTTAGTGGCACACGCGGCCGTGTATGGTCTTGAAATCCATCAGATTGATGTTAAAATAGCTTTCTTAAATAGAGAATTGGAGGAAGAGATTTACGTGGAACAACCTGAAGGTTTTCTGGTTTCGGGTAATGAAAAGAAAGTGTGAAAACTTGTTAAGTCGCTTTATGGACTTAAACAAGCACCCAAATAATGGCATGCCAAATTTGACCAAACAATGTTGGCAAAAAGGTTTAAAATCAACGAGTGTGACAAATGTGTTTATATTAAAACCACTCCAGGTTATGAAGTCATCGTTTGTTTATATGCTGATGACACGTTGATAATGAGCAAAGATATGGCAGGAATAAATGCTACTAAGCGCATGCTGGCTAGCAAATTCGAAAGACTTAGGAGTTGCTGATGTGATCTTAGGAATCGAAATTCACAAAACTCCAAAAGGTCTAGCATTATCACAGTCTCACTATATTGGAAAAGTACTTGACAAGTTCAAGTATTTGGATTTCAAGATTACCAAGACTCCAATTGATGTGAGTTATGCACTTCAAAAGAATGAAGGTGAAAGTGACTCACAACTGGACTATGCAAGAGTATTGAAAAGTTTGATGTATATCATGAATTTTACGCGACCAGATATAGCATGTGCTATTAGCAAACTTAGTCGGTTTATAAGTAATCTCAATCAAATACATTGGATGGCAGTGAAACTAGTTTTGGGGTATCTGAAACATACCCATGACTATGCTCTGCATTATGACAAATATCCCTCCGTGATTAAGGGATATAGTGATGCAAATTGAATCACCGGATCATCTAAGGCAAATTGAGGATAGAGCAATGTCTTGGAAATCATCCAAACAAACGTGCATCAACCGTTCTACAATGGAATCTGAATTCATTGCTTTAGACAAGGCCAGTGAAGAAGCTGAATGGCTCCGAAATTTCTTGGAAGATATTCCATTTTGGTCCAAACCTTTGGCACATATATGTATACATTGTGATAGTCAAGCGGCAATAGGCAGGGTATGGAGCGTTATGTATAACAAAAAAACTCGTCACACAAAACAACGGAGACACAATACCGTTAGACAACTACTCTCTACTGGTGTTATCATGATTGACTACGTAAAGTCAAGAGATAACGTGTCGGATCCACTTACAAAAGGCCTATCTAGAGAGGCAGTTGAAAGATCATTGAAGGGAATGGGATTAAGGCGTAGGACAAGTCATCATGGCGGTAACTCTACCTATCAGACTGGAGATCCCAAGAGTTAGGTTCAAAGAGATCAAATAAAGTTATGACTGATGGTTCAACATTGTCAAATAACTCAAACCATTCTCGTGACGAAGACAATGTTCAGAAATCAGGGTAAAGAATTAAGGTTTTTTGATGAGTCAATAAAGCTTAAATTTTTTTAATGATTTGATAAGTCTGGCAGGAAATGACCAGATAGTGTGGTTTATAGGATTACATGTTTAGAAATCACCTATGTGAGTGTGAAGTGTAAGTCGCTTCAAGGGGAATGAAAGTAAAAGCCCATTCTCTAAGCACTTATAAAACCAAGCGGTGTTTATGGCTAAAACGAACACAATCGTGAGAACCATAGATGGTTAAGGGTTGGTTGTGTGACTTATCATTGTCTAGGTATACAAAAAATCTCGACAATTCAAAGATATCAAATCTACCGATTGACCGAATGTAACCGATATAAGTTCACTATAGAAAGTTCAAAGGGAAACCTACTTATCCAGATGCAATTAATCCTTGCATGTAAATCACACACTCGTCCTGTCTTATAGCCACTCCCCATTTATGCGGGGGATTGTTGGAATTAAAAGATTGGTGAATGGGAAATGGAGGGAAGAAAGTAAAGGGAAAGTAAGCTCCCTTTTGCTTTAGAAAGAGCATGTGTCCCTTATTGGTGCTGGAAAGAAAAGTGAATGCGCTTATATTGAGAAAGCACTTTCCTTGGTGTTGAATAGGTTGGAAAGAAAGTAAGCCTCGCGTCGTCATCATCGTTGCTCGCTCGGCTCAGCTTCGGATTCGGATTTGGCCAAAGATCGATTGACTGATTAATCTTTTTGGATAAATTTTTTTTAAATTATTTAATTAATTAACGAAAAGTCAACCCGAAATAACCCAGGATCCGCGACGCGACCCGATCTGTTTTTTTCCCGCATTATTTTAAATTAATTTTCCAGAATATTTTAAACGGAAATTGTTCCAGCCTGTTCCAACAGCCATGGCTGTTTCTGAAAGATTGCAAACCTTTTCAGAAAATCGCTCCCGCTTGTTCCAACAGCAATGACTGCTATACTACTGTTTTTTTCCCTCACCTTGCTCTGCTGGATGTGCGAGTATAGTAACTCTGAACAATTACCGCTCTTCTATATTTCTTTATATTTTCTTTTTTTATCTTTTGGCAGGAAACTACAAGAAATATGCTAAACTAGGGAAGAGATAATTCCACCAGTTAATTCAAGGAGAACAAATTTGATGATGTTATGAAACCATACATGTGATGGTTATGGTTGTCGTGACTGGAGATGTTGGGGGATCTGCAAAAACTTCTCGGTTTGCATATTTTCTTCTCCTTTTCCTATATGGGCCCTTTAGCCCCCTAACAATCTCACCATTGGTATTTGGTTTTGTAAATTATATTCTATTTTAGAGCATAAGGCATTGTGGTCTGCTTTATGCGATCAGCATAATTGGAAGATAGAAAATTGTCCTTGTGACGAAAGACCTTCCACCAACGCCCATTGAAGTCTTTGAGATTTAGCACTTCTAATGTAGTACTTCATCAGTTATTTGAAAGGAGAATTATTTTTGCTTGGGTCAGGTCTCTCAAAAGTTTATTGGACGTACAAATGAGATAATAGATGTCATTTCTGGCTAATTCTATCTATACGTTTATATCCACTGATCCAATATACTTATTGTTAGACAGAACAAACGAGTTACATTAAGCAGGAACATCCTAAAAAATGTACAGCAAGTTCTATGGAATTTATTGGAGTGAAACTGCAATTAGTCATTAGGCTGAAGTTATGCAAGGCTTCGGCATATTTTTCTTTCTCATGTTCAAGTTGATTGTTCAAATCGAAAATTCTTCACATCATCACTTGGTCAATAAATCATGGAACCTGTGAATGCTAATGGGAAAATAACGTTGTATAACCGTTCTCAAAATAATAGCTGAAAAAATATTATTTTTTTTTTGTATATATATGCATTTTGTATGTTATATGCAAAAATTATACAAATTTTATACACTTTTTCGACTACGGAATATAAAAAATTTCTGGCGCGGGCTAAAAATAATAATACAATATAAGTTGATGGAAACTTAGGGTCCACCAAACTGTTATAGAGAACCTGATTCTCTATCAGTTTTCACACAACACACACAATAAGAAATAAGTAAATGACACAGCAGAGTTTTACGTGGAAAACTCCTGCCTACACTCATAGGATTTCAACTTCACTACCGAGCAAACTTCAGATTACAAATTATTGTAACCTAGGAATTAAGCTAATTCCTCACTCACTTGTAATAACTCTATTACAAGCCTCTTTGTAATAACTCTATTACAAAGCTCACAACTCGACTAACTCTAGCCAAGACACAGACACAAAGTTTATAGTTTTACAAATGGTTTCCTACACAATGCTTCTAGCAAAGCTAAGTAGGAATTATAAATTGATCACTCTAACAAAGGTACAACACAACTAAGGACATATGGTAACACAATGCTGGAAACTGGTCCTTTGTTCTGTTGTTCTTCGTTCTTGAAGCCTTGAAGTGATCACTTCAAAGATGGCAGCACACTTGAGAGAGGAGCTTAATCATTTTTGAAATGTTCAAGTGTGTAATTTTCCCTTGCTTCATGTTGATAATATGCAAGTGATGTCACTTGGATGATGCAAGCAATTATCTGGTACAAGGCATACTCCATAAAGTGACTGCTGCACTGTTTGCACTATTGCATGTGTGCAGAGAAAACAGTGCAGCGACTTTACAGCTGTGGGGAGTGGACTTGTACTGTCAATAAGGGAACTGATGTTTATCTGTTTCCTCTATCATCTCTTTGACTCTAGCTGTTGGAACTTGTGACAGACTTGAGACTTGTTGTTCTTGAGCACGTTGAGGATGTGTAACAGGTTCCCGATCTGATTCTTATCATAAAGTTTCTAGATCATCAAAATATAAAAAGGCACATAACTTATCAATTTTCTCCTTTTTGATGATGACAAACTTATAATTGAAGTTCCCCCTGTGAACAAGATCTCCATGCAATATTTCTGTAAGAAGACGCTTATTCCCCCTGAGGACCTGTTCCAACACCTGTTCCCCCTTTCAATTTTTCTTCACCCTATTAGCATCATTTAAAGATTATACACAAGTAATAGGCAAAAAGAAGTGCAGCAAAGCTAACTCATGCCACATGTGTGCACACAACATGGCTAAAAATAGAGCGTAAGAGGGTAGCATGCATAGCAAAAGACGAGATGCTCATTAATTTGAAAGAGAAGAGAACAGAATAGTAGTACAATTGTTACACAACCATCACAAAAAACACAACTTAAAAGTGCCAGCCATAAAAGCAACAAAAGATAGACTAAGGTAGGACAAACATCATTCAACTGGATACTGGAAAGGGAATTGTTTTAAGGAGCACTAGAAGGGGGAGGTAGGGATGAGGAGGCAAAGGTTCTGAGGAAAATATCTATTTGAGAATTTGCAGACACTTGTTCGTTAAGCAACCATTCTTTCAGGTCCTTGACCTATTTCCTGATATCTGCATTTTCTTTGGTCAGGCGAGCAACCTTTGTGCCTTGTGCACTGCTGGAACCAGGTGCCTCCTAGGCCTGACTAAGCTTCCCTTCAAGAATGGCATTCCGTGCCTTCAACCTCCTTATCTCCTCATTTGCAGCATTCTGAGAATCAACCAATTGAGAGATAGTGGAATTGCTGCCAATACCTCCTTTCTTATCAATACACTCACATTCCTCCAATTTGAGAAGGTTTGCTTGCGAGTGCCCACTGTTTCTTTTCTTAAAGGGACTTGGAAGAAGTTAAACAGCTTAATGAGAAAGAACCCATAGGGCAAACCATGATTTCCATCCTTAAAGTCTGCCACTTTTTTCATATGCTATATCATAAGACCAGACAGATTGATAGTGGTGTACGCATCCAATGCTTTCATGAGGAATAGGTCTGCTTTTGAAGTAATCGAATGCCTTTCTGCACGTGGAAGCAAGACCTTATTCACCATCTTAAACAGAAGTTCATACACTAGAAGGAGGGCATTCTTGTGTACCCGTTCCCCTTGCTGCATAGCTTCATCCTTCAGAACGGCGCTACTGAAATTTGGAAAACAGGTCCCCTCAATGGATGAGATCCCTTCAGTAGGCACTCCCAAAATATTCCCTAACACAGCCTCATCCATCACAAAATCTACTATGTTGACCTTCAAGCAAATGTTATCATCTTACACTATAAACATATATGCGTAGAAGCTACGTACCTCTTCCTCATACACCTTGGGGATCTCATTGGTGAACAAGTGTCCACTTTTAGAACACACAAATGCCAAACAATTGTCGCATTCCTGCCAAGTCAAAAATGTCAGATGCGAAGGTTCTGCCCCCATAGAACCCTCTGCTTCCTAAGGTTTTCTCAGCCTCCACCTTTTGACACAGTTACTTTGGCCTTCTTAGAGGAACCAGGTTCCTCGTTGTCACTAGCCTTCCTCTTCACAGACTTCCTCACAGTTTTCTCCTTTTTTCAAACTTCTCAGAAGATTTTTCACTAGACTTCTCACCCTCAACATATTTCTCCTCTACATCTTTCACATATGACTCTCTCCTGGGTTTTGGAATCACAGGTTTCTTAGAGGACTTACGAATTAAGGAAGCAGGTTCCTCATTCACCTCTTTATTGTCGACATTAACAACAAGTGCTGGAGGAACTTCCGCCTCATTCACTAGCTTTCCACCTTTCACCAGCCTCCTCCTTTTCTTCTCTTCTTTGTTTTTCTTCAGAATAGATTCAAGCGCTTTTAGTGGGTCTTTTAAGAGTGGGCTCTTTAGGAGCTACCCTTCCACTTCTAGCAGCAATGAAGCTAGCTACAGTCACATTGTCATAATCTTCCTCAGTATTTTTATTTCCTCTTCAGATAAAGATCTCATCTCAGGAATGACGAAGTTTAACGACTCAGCATCGAATTGAGGAAAAGGAGCATTATCAGTACTAACCTGGGGCTCTTTTGAGGTGCAAAGGGTTTCATCCCAAGTAAGAGTAGAGTGCTCTTCTTGGGTAGAGGGATCGGGTCCCTCTGTTGTTTCCCCAGTAGTACTAACATATGCCAAATTTTCAAGGGGCACTAGTTCCCTACCCTCATCCTTGTGACTTTCACCTTCCCCCTAAGACCCAATGGTCTCATTATCACCCTCATACCTACCAACCAAACCTCCCTCTACAGCAATTAGTAACACGTTCTCAATGGCGTCTTGCTCATTTACCCCCAAAACAGAATCAGAGGATACAGGAGGAACATTACCTGTAGGATTGACAATATTCATACAAAGCTTGGAATGGCCACTGCTGAAACTTCGCCACTACGAACCACATCTTGTTGGGTCTCAGAACTCTCCCCAACTTTCTGACTGGAAACTTTTTGTCCTTCATCTCCGTCTACTATTTCGTCTTCTTCCATTTTTCCTGGCGAGGCAGAAGGAGAGGTCCCAACAACGGACCTTTTAGGGTTTTGAGTCTTACGACTGCGGTGAGAACCAGAACTCGATTGGGTTGGAGATGAAGCAGTAGGTGGTTGTTGGTCTGGTATGAGGTTTTGCCCGGGCAACTGTTGGAACTCAGACTCTCGCTCCAGTGCTTCGTGAGACGAAGACACAGTGGGGACGACACTAGAAGTGTTTGGAATTTCTGGATTCTGAGACATAGTGGAGATTTGAAGTAAAGACACGAGAATAAGAGAGTTTGCTTTGAGAGAGAAAAAGGAATTTTTGGCTTTGATGTGGATAGTGAGGAAAGAGACATTGTTTGGGGTTATTTAGAGAAAGTGAGGGACCGGTTAAAACGGGTATGAATTACTGGGTAGGCGGGTCGTTTAGTAACGGATGTGACGTTTGAGTTCTAAAGAGATGAGAGAGAGCCTGAAAACATTTAATGATGTGGTATTCTTATAGCCGTTAAAAATGTGCATGAGAGTACAAAGGAACTACAAACCCGAGTCAAGGGAACCAGGTTCCCTGACTTATTTTTGTAAATGTAAGCCTCATCCTTTTACCAAGATGCAATGTTATTAGCTGCTTGTTTACTCTGTAGTTGCCATGCGTGTTTACCTGTAACGGTATAAAGATGAGTTAGAACTTGCCAGAAAACACTTTTTAGTTATTTCACCTGTTTATTCTTTCATAGCCAGTCATTGAGGGACCCGGTGCTCAGTTTGATTTTATCAACCACAATGCCAATCGGTTCTTTTCAAAATGCTCTCTTCTCAGTGCTTTAGTGAAGATGTCAACTACTTGGTCTTCTGTTTTACAGAATTTCATGCAGATAAGACCTTTCAATATTGTCTCTACGAAAATGATGCCGCACATCAATGTACGTTGTTATGTTATGCTGAACCGGGTTCTTTGCCATATTGAGAGCACTAGTGTTATCGCACACTAATGGTACACAATCAGAAAATACCCAAAGTCTTCCAATTGCTGGTTGATCCACAACAGTTGAGCACAGTAAGAAGCAACTGCCATATACTCAGCTTCTGCAGTTGAAAGAGCCATAGAGTTTTGATTTTTTGTACCCCATGAAATCAAACACGATCCCAGAAAATGTTCCATGCCAGACGTGCTCTTTATATCCCCTAGATAACCAGCATAATCAGCATCAGCATATCCAATTAAGCCGAAATTGTCTCTTGAATGATAGTAGAGAACCAGGTCCTGTGTTCCTTTGAGATATCTTAGAATCATCTTGGAAGCTTTCAGATGAGATTCTTTTGGACTGGATTGAAATCTAGCACATAATCCCACACTGAATATGAAATCAGGTCTACTAGCTGTGAGATACAAGAGTGAATCAATGATACCTCTATACATGGTTTCGTTCACAGGAAAACCAGGTTCATCCATGTCCAGACGAGTGGCAGTGGCAATAAGAGTATCAATTGTCTTTGAACTTTCCATCTCAAATCTCTTTAGGAGCTCTTTAATGTACTTTTTCTAACTTATCTCATTCCCTTAGAGGTTTGCTTAACTTGCAACCCTAAGAAAAAAATTCAATTCCCCCGTCATGCTCATTTCAAACTCGCTTCCCATAAGCTTTGGAAACTCTTCACACAAGGAATCATTTGTTGCACCAAAGATGATGTCGTCAACATAGTCTTGCCCAATGAGCAGGTTCCTCCCCCATTTCTTCAGAAATAGGGTGTTGTCGATTTTTCCTCTTGTAAAGCCATTTTCAAGAAGGAACTTGGACAACCTCTCATACCATGCACGAGGGGCCTGCTTCAGTCCATATAAGACCTTGTCAAGTTTGAATACATATTCAGGATGCTCATGACACTCAAAACTAGGTGGTTGTTTGACGAAAACTTCTTCCTTTAGATATCTATTCAGAAATGTACTTTTGACATCCATTTGGAACAATTTGAATTCCATATGATATCGAAGACAATGAGGATTCTAATGGCTTCTATTCGAGCAACTGGGGCAAAAGTCTCATCATAGTCCACCCCTTCTTCTTGATTGTACCCTTGCACTACTAATCTGGCCTTGTTCCTTGTTGTATTTCCAAATTCGTCAAGCTTAGTTCTGAACACCCACCTAGTTCGTATAACAGTTCTGTCCGAGGGTAGAGGAACCAGGTGCCATATGTTATTCCTCTCAAATTGATGGAGTTCATCTTGCATAGCAGTAATCCAGACAGCATTTGATATTTTTGGGCTCAAATTGAGAAAGGAAGGCTGAGAAGGCAAGTGAACTTTTTGTCTTTGATCTGGTTTGAATCCCTAAGTCAAGAGGAGTGATCACATTTTAGAGAGGATGTGAACTTTTGTGCTTCCAGTTAGACACCTGAATCTCATTGTGAGAAGACCTAGGTTCCTCTGAATGGGATCCATTGTTAGCACTAATGGAGGAGTGAGTGCCACTTATCAGCTCAACATCAGGAGTTCCTTGCACGGCATCAGCCACTTTGTTCTCTACTTCAGTTGTTGTGATGGAGTAACCAGGTTCCTCTGTATCAGCTGGAGATTCAGTTGCATCATCTTCATTGGATTCCTTGACTTGACTCATTATGTCAGCTTTTCAATTTGCCATATCAATGACTTCAAAAGGAACCTTTGACTGTTCTCTATCTTGATCAACCTTACCATGTGAATCTTTCCCACATAAGTGGTGTATTTCATCAAAGATCACATGTATGCTTTCTTCAACACATTGAGTTTTTTTGTTGTAGACGTTGTATGCTTTGCTTTGTGATGAATAGCCAAGAAAGATTCCTTCATCACTTGGCGTCAAATTTTCCCAGTGTTTCCTTACCATTGTTGAGAACGAAGCATTTGCAGCCAAATGGCCTCAAGTGGGTTAGCTTGGGTTTCCTCCCGTTCAGCAGTTCATACGGGTTTTGTTCAAGAGGGACCTCATCATGCACCTGTTCACCAAGTAGCACGCAGTGTTGACTGCCTTTGCCCAAAAGCCTTTTATTACGCCACTGTCAATTAGCATAGTTCTTGCCATGTCTTCAAGAGTCCTATTTTTCCTCTCCACAATACCATTTTGTTGGGGTGTTCTGGGAGCTGAAAAATTGTGACTTATAACATTTTCAGCAAAGAATTCGTCGAATTTTGCATTGTCGAACTTTGTGCCATGATCATACCTTATACTTACAACATTGAGGCTCATCTTCACTTGAATCTGCTTTACGAATACAACAAAAACTGGAAAGGTTTCATCCTTGGTTTTGAGAAATAGGATCCATGTGAATTTGGAGTAGTCATCAACTATGACAAAAATGTACTTATTTCCTCCTCTACTTGGTACCCTCATAGGTCCACATAGATCCATATAAAGGAGATCAAGTGTCCTTAAGGTGATTACTTCATTCTTGGGCTTGAAAGAGGACCTGAATTGCTTTCCTTTTACACATGCATCACACACCTTGTGAGAAACTACACTTGGGCAGCTCACGGACCAGGTCCTTCTTGACCAACTTGTTCAGCAATGAAAAGCTTGCATGTTCCAATCTTCTGAGCCACAGCTCCGCATCATCATCAACACCACTCAGACATGTAAGATCTCCATTGTGCAAAGACTCAAAATCAGCAACATAGATGCTTTTGAATCTTTTGCCAACAAAACCACTTCACCAATCACAAGATTTGTGATTGTGCAGGTTTTTGATAAGAATTCCACTTTGTTTCCTTGTCGCGGATTTGAGAGACACTAAGTAGGCTATGTTTCAAGCCATTCACATAGTATATATTCTCAATTGAATGAGTGAGCGACTTCCCAATTCTTCCCACTCCCAGAATGTATCCCTTTTTTCCATTGCCAAAAGACACACTCCTTCCTTGCAGGGCTTTGAGTGAAAGGAAATCATTAATGCTTCCAGTCATATACTTAGAGCAGCTACTATCATATACCATTTTTGGCTGCTTCCTTTCGCTGCTCCCTGCACAAGAAAATCAAGGATTAGACTTAGGAACCCACACAAGTTTGGGTTCCTTGAAGTGAGGAACTAGGTTTAATCAAGGGCGAATTAAACTTCTTTTTGTCCAAGCAGGAATTATAAGGCTTTTAACGGAGGAACTAGGTTCTTTAGTAGTAGTTACCTTTTCAATAAAAACCTTATTTTTCTGTTGGGACTGAATTGTAGCCTTACAGTTTTCTTTAAAGTGCCAAATGTTACCACAGTGAGTGCATAACCAGTTATTAGGGATAGTAAAATACTTGCTATATGGATTGTAGGGAGTCCTTTCCTTTTGGAACTCGACTCCCTGCCTATTCCCACCATTACATGTATACATGGCAGTGATTGTATCAGAGGACCAGGTCCATTTTAGAGAATTTTCTAGGTCATTTTTTAACTCTGCCTAGATCTTCTTGAAGTTGTTTGTTTCTTTCAAGTTCAGCACACAGACTAGATTTCACTAATTTGAGTTTATTTTCAAGTTTAATGTGTGCCTCACTTGAAACTTCCTTTCCCTTTTGGATGTTCCCAGAACTGTTTTCCCTTTTTAATTCCTCAATTTTTTCTTTTAGATCCACAACTGCTACCAACAGGTCATCTCTCTCATGCTCTATGTTTTCAATTCTTTCAGTTAGAACAGCTTTTTCTCTCTTTAGAACCTCAATGGTTTCTTTTAGGTCAACCACTACGACTACCAGATCATCTCTCTTATGTTCTACCTCTTCTATTTCCACAGTTAACGCTTTTTTATCATTTATAAAATTATGATAAGTATCAATTAAAACATTGGCCAAGGATATAAGCTTCTTATGAGAGTAAGACTTCAAATTTCTTTGAACGTCTAGAAAGTTTACTTCATCATCGTCAGATTTTGCTATCAGGGCAAAGATAGAGTCATATCCAGCCGCTTTGCATTCAACTGCCATCATGGAGGTGTCACCTTGTTCATCGTCTTCCCCAGATTCACTGAAAGAATCCCCCCATGCAGTAAAAACTTGTTTCACAATATTGTCAGCGACATCTTTTCTCTTGTGAGGAATAGGTTTCCTCTTGGCTGCTTTGTGTGTGTTGTGCTTGTACTGGTCTTGCTTGAGGAGAGGACAATCTTTGATGAAATGTCCTGGCTTCCCACATTTATGACACAAGTCATAACCTCTTGGTTTGCTGGAGCTACCCCTTTTGGAATGCCTCCATTCCCGTGAACCATTTTCTGAAATCGCTTCGTCAGGTAGGCCATGTCAGCCTCCTCACCACTTGAGTCATTGTTTTCAGCCTTGAGGACCAGGTTCTTCTCCTTTTTGGGCTCTCTTCTTTCATGGTCCTTCTTTTTTTTCATTTCATAAGTCTTCAGATTGCCAATGAGTTCATCAATGATCAGCTTTTGAAGATCTTTTGCCTCTGTGATGGCATTACCTTTGCTTTCCCAAGAGCCAGGTAATACGCTAAGTATCTTCCTGACAAGTTTGTTTCTTGGAATGATTTCTCCTAGAGAGTGGAGCTCATTAGTGATGGAGGTGAATCGAGTATGCATGTCCTGAATGAACTCATCATCCTTCATTGGAGCATGTCGATCTTTGATTGCTTAACTTGAGTTGTCCTTTCATGTGCTGTTTGGAAAGCTTCCTAGATCTCCTTGGTGGACTGTCAAGCAGAGATTCTGTCATACTCGTCTTGACTAATACGACAAACAAGGATCTTTTTTGCTCGGAAGTTTTTCTCTATAGCTTTGCGGTCAACATCATTATACTCCTTCCTTGTTTTTGGAACTATCACTGTTGGCTCCCCAATGGTCTTCATGGGAACGAAGGGGCCATCGCAGATGACATCCCTGAGCTCATAAACCTCAGCCATGATAAAATCATGCATCCTTGTCTTCCACCATCCGTAATACTGTCCATTGAATCTTAGTGGTCTGTAGGTTGATTGACCTTCTTCAAAGTTTGGTGGAGCAGCCATGTGGATCCTTTCTAGGTGTTAGCCTTGTAGAAAGAACCTGCTCTAATACCAATTGATGAAAACTTAGGGTCTACCAAACTGTATAGAGAACCTAGTTCTCTATCAGTTCCCACGGAACACACACAATTAGAAATAAGTAAATGACACAGCAGAGTTTCACGTAGAAAACTCCCAGCTCACGAGATTAAAAACCACAACCTACACTCGTAGGAGTTCAACTTCGCTACTGAGCAAACTTCATATTACAAACTATTGTGACCTAGGAATTAAACTCTTAATCCCTCACTCACTTGTAGTAACTCTATTACAAGCCTCTTTGTAATAACTCTATTACAAAGCTCACAACTCGACTAACTCTAGCCAAGACACAAACACAAGGTTTATGGTTTTACAAATAGTTTCCTACACAATGCTTCTAGCTAGGGGTGTATATAGGTCGGGTTGGTTCGGATTTTTCAATTATCAAACCAAACCAATGATGTTGGATTTTTAAATTTATAAACCAAACCAAACCAACAAAGTCGGGTTTTTCAATATTGGTTTTTCTCGTGTTTTTTGGATTTTTCCGAATTTTCGGATTTTTTTCCAGTAAAGTCTTCATAGCATAAAATATGTAACTTGTGCTCCAAATATTTCTTAAGTCCTAGTAAAATGCAACTATATGATGTGTTTTCCAAGAAACTGACATAATAATATGAGATAAGTCAAAGCATTATACTAAACTATTCAATAACAAAAATAAAATAATAAAATTACATAAAATAAATATTGCTAATTAATAAGCCATAATGAAAATTGACATAATCTAAAAATACTATATAGATCATGCTAAAATAAGTATAGCTAATAAGTACTAATATTAATTACATAACTAAGCACTAAAGAAAAGATAAATTAAGTTATGCATTTCATTATAACCAATATAAAATTAAAATAATTATCCAACACTTTCGTCATTCCTAGTATTGAATTGAATTTCTTTTGTTAGTATTAGTATTGATTTGGAGTTTGTTTGAGTTATATATGTATGGGCTATAAAATTTATTTACAATTCAAGAATGTTAAGTTTAAACATGAAATAATACGTTAAAAGATAAAACTATGAAAAAGTTTAAGAAATATTTATATGCATAAAATATTTTTAAAAATTATATAAATGTACTACCGGGTTGGTTTGGTTTCGGTTTGACTTTTTTTAGTTAAAACCAAACTAAATCAATTATAGTCGGGTTTTATTCCAATACCAAACCACATTAGGTTTTTTTTCGATTTGACTTCGATTATCAGTTTGGTGCGGTTTATCGATTTTTTTTTTGTAGACCGCTACTTCTAGCTAAGCTAAGTAGCAACTACAAATAGATCACTCTAACAAAAGGTACAACACAACTAAGGGCATATGGTAACACAGTGCTGGAAATTGGTCATTTGTTATGTTGTTCTTCGTTCTTGAAGCATTGAAGTCACTTCAAAGATGGCAACATATTTAAGAGAGAAGCTTAATAGTTTTTCAAATGTTCAAGTGTGTATTTTTTTCCTTGCTTCATGTTGATAATATACAAGTGATGTCACTTGGATGATGCAAGCAATTATCCGGTACAAAGCATGCTCCATAAAGTGAATGTTGTATTGTTTGCATTGTTGCGTGTGTGCAGAGAAAATAATGCAGCGACTGTACAAGCTGTGGGGAGTGGACTTGTACTGTCAGCAAGAAAACTAATGTCCATCTGTTCCCTCTATCGTCTCTTTGACTCTAATTGTTGAAACTTGTGATAAATTTAACACTTATTGTTCTTGAATACGTTAAAAATGTGTAACATATTTTCAATTTGATTCGTATTATAAAATTTATTAAATCATCAAAATACAAAAGGCACCTGACTTATCATAACAACTCCAGTAAAGTAACTTGTACACGACAACTTTACAACCTAGCTCTAACGTCAGAAGTTTAATAAAACAATTGAGACAATTGCAATTGAACACGTCTAGCAGTAGCATGTATAGTAAGTTTTATGGGCACATGAGCTCAGTTCATAGCGGTGAACGACTTTTTTGCTGGTTTGACGTCTTGAGGCGACGATTTATCCCATAAAAAAATACCTAACATTTTGTTGTTTTTACAAATTACAGAAATCGAAGCCTGCTTATATCTTTCAACCATTTAATGTAATGTACATCTTTCAACCATAATACATTTAAGATTATAAGATTACAAGAGTCTTTTAATTTTTATAGCTATTAAATTAAAACACATAAAATGGCAGAAAACTTTTTCTCTAGAAAAAGTCACATCAGTGTGGGAAACAAGCAGTAAATATGGGAACATTATTTCCACTATTAGTCGTCACTTTTACTGTCTTCTGCAAATAAACAAGCAGTAAATATGGGAAAGTACACATTGCAGTTTTTAGCTCACCGCTACTAAAGACTGAAAATTTATCCTCAAATAATCTAACAAAAGGGCAAAAAGGCTATGTAAGAAAGAGATGCAAAATGTAAATAGGCTATATTCACTGTTGTAGCTGCTTGTGAAACTTACCATCAGTGGCTGTGGCACCATTATAAACCAGTAGTAGCATTTTTCAAAAAAGTAAAGTGGACCCCTTCTATGTCTTGCGTTCCCACCAGCTTCCTTGGATTTAATATTCATCAGTTGCTATCATTCGACCTTTTCTTCACTATTCTACACTCTCAGTTAGTAAGATGACCTGCTTAGACTTAGAGTCAAGACCCCTATCTCGTTTGCTTCTCTGAAAAAAGGTAAAAAAATTTCTCTCCCTGTCTTTTTAAAGTTGTGCCATTTTCATGAATAATAGCGAGTCAAATTCAAGAACGCATCTTTTCTTGAATTTGCATTGCAAGATTCTAAATGGGTATGCTGATTTTGATATAAAGTTACAATCTATGAATCTTGCCAGTTCTTTTCATTCATATGTTTCCAATTTTTGTCATAATTGGGTATGAGATTAGGATTTGCCCGGGTCGAGCCCGGTGACTCGGTAATTTTACTGGGGAAGGACAATTAATGTAAGGTGTAAAATGCAATTAAATCATGATTTCCTGCTTTTGACTTTCTTTACCATCTTGAATTTTCCTGATTTGTGAATTTAGGGGGTAATTAAGGTCATTTTAGGCATGATTTCTTTTTCAGAAGGCGTACAGTGTGGGAGAGTCAAGTCAACTTAGAGAGCCCTTTTCTATTACTGCATAGATAAGTGTTTTACATTTTTCCTTGTATTTGCAACGACATTGTATCTTGCCTATACCTGAATTGGTACCTCTCTTTCTCCGGTGCTGGTCAAGTGCTTATTATTCATAGGAGTAAATATTTAAGGTGTCAAAATCAGTCTTTTCTGGCATTTTGTGGAATTGTATAATTAGCTTAATATATTTGCAGAGCATTTTTGGTCGTACGCAGTGTCTGATAGTAGTCTAGTTTTCAAAACTTTGCACCTATTGCATTAATGTACAATATTCTGAAGAGGGCAGAGATGATCAAAAGCTATTAAGAGACAATCTTGTTCTTCAGAACTCTTTGGTTTATTGTCATGAATGCTTCATCATAATCCTTTTAGGGGCACATATATTTCTTTGTCCTGTTATTTGTCCTCTAATGTAGCCCATTTCACAAATCACTAAAGAGGTAGATACATTCACATAAAGTGAATCTGAAAAATTCACCTATTTGTGGTAACCACCTTTTACATACTATGAAATGTGAAATTCTTTATACGCTTCTTTCAAGTTCTTTATTCAACTTTACCTTAGTTCTGATCAACTTCAAATTCCATAGACGGTGAAAGGGTCCTGCAGTCTGAAGAAGGAATAGTGCATAGTCATACCTGATACTTTTACAATGAGTAATAGCTTGTTGCATACCCATTATTCAAGTGGTGGAATCCCATCCGAGATCGCTGAGAATATAAAAGATCTTTTTCCTGAGGATGGTGATTTGAGTTATGAAGAAGTTCTATTGCAACAGGTATTATGGAATTATATGAATGTTCTGCACAGGGTTCAACTCTGCACACACACTTTCGTTAAAAGAATTTCTGTTGACAATTGGTTTTCTATGTTGCAGGAAACTGTATACTTGTCATTTCAAGCAAATGAGAAAAACAGGAATATGAGCTCTGAATATGGTCAAACCAGTAGAGGGCATCAGGTATCAGCACAAAAGGGTGATTCTTCTCGAACCTTTGAATCACAATTGGCTCTGGATGAAGCTTTAGCTAGATCGTTGCAGTTAGGGGATGATTTTGAGGATTTCTGCAGAGATGAACTTAATTCTACTGTGGCTGGTAATTTTGTAAGAACATTATTTAGCCAGTAAATTCTTGGTCATACAGCTCTTATCTCTGCTTTTTATTAGGGTACATTATTGCCCGGGTTTTCTTATTTAGACGAACAAATATCTCTAATTGCTCATAATCCTAATTTGTCTTCTTTCCTCTGTTAATAGGGATTTTATTGCCCGGGTTTTCTTATTTAGACGAACAAATATCTCTAATTGCTCATAATCCTAATTTGTCTTCTTTCCTCTGTTAATAGGGATTTGATATTGTTCTCTGAGGTTAAAGAAGATGTTAATCATCTTATTATGACCGATCTATAAGTATAACTGCGACCAATGATATATACATACCAAGATGTTAAAACTTTGCCAAATTTAAGGCTTTTCTACACTGAACTTTAGAATGAATGAAACACTGGTACTTTGTAATCTAAAAACTTAAATACTAAGGATAAGGAACTCACTGAATGAACATAAACATTGGGACAGTGAAGAATGCGAATGTATTGGTAATTGCTGAAAGAGTCGTTTTTCATGGATTCCCCAGTATGCGAGTGTTATGAACTGTTTATATAAAATTCAATCGATTAAGAAATTTGGAATTACGTCCTGAGTGGTATGGTGTAAAATGTACCCCCAAAAAATGTTTTATCGTAGAAATCATTTCCTAGTATCTGTTTGGTGATCAGTTGAACATTTAATTGGTCGATAGTGCAAGATTTTTTACTTAAAAAAAATTGGTCGAGAGTAGAGTGGGGCTTGAGGATTTGATGTTTTGTGATTGTTATGAGTAGCAAAAAGTGGAAGTAATCTTTACATATTTATAGGAGCAAGTGACATGGAGTAGGAGAGTGAGTATAGATTGATTTATTACCACAATGCATGCAAGTTATGTTCACTATTTTGTAAAAAGTGTTTTCTTTAAAATGATTTCCTCCCAAAGAAGATGTTTCGTGGAAAATATTTTATATCATGCTAGATAGAGAATTGTTGTTGATTTGTTCTTCATTCTTCTAAAGCCATTTCTAAAAGTGACTCAAAATTTAGAGCGTCTTGTAGGTGCGTGCATGTTCAGTATATTCTAGCGGACAGGCTATATTGTACATCTGAATAACTTTGTGGGTGAATAGAAGAGTATGAAGTAAATTAATTAAAATAGGATCTACTTTGTGGGTGTTTGAATTATAGTTTCTATTCATGTATTATAGGATTTAGCGTCCACCTAACTCATAACCAAGTGACCTCCACATTATCTGCAGGCAACAGGGGATCCCCTCCTAGAGAATCACCTCCAGTCAGAGTATGATGCAACTTTTTAGTTCTCTACTGCTGTCTTTAGCTTAATAATGTTCTATGCAAGGGTTAATACAGATCTCTATTACTAAGTGCAGTCTGGGAATACGAACACAAGACAAGATGATATTGATCCAGATAGTATGACCTATGAGGTTAAACTGCAATCACTTTTTCTTTTTTCCTTTTGATTTAGCTTGAAATAGTTTATATTACTGTTGCTGTTTTTTCTTTTGTCGTCATGTGAACTTTCATTTATGCCGTTCCAATTGTTTCTTTCATTTTGGTAGGAATTACGGTCCTTAGGAGAAGCTGTTGGCCAGCAGAGCAGAGGGCTTTCACAAAACCTCATAAGTCGATTGCCAACTTTCAAATACAAGACCGGATTCTTCTCGAAAAAAAAGAAAATGGGAGAGTAGGATAAATACCCTTGTGATTTTATTTCTTCTATCCTGCCTATCTATTTTGCGTTAGCATTTATAGAGAAAGTGCATTTCCACCATTCACTATTCTCACACGGCTGACAGGCACAGCTAAAACTGTGGTGTACTAGTGTTCTCAAGCAGCCCATTTGACAACCTTTGGAATAGGTTTTCTTTTGAAAAGGTTTTCTGGAAAAGAAGTTTGTTAGAGGTTGATCCAGTAAATAACTTCATTTAAAAAAGAAATGCATAAACAAACACCATCAAACAAGTTTGAGAAAAAGATCTATGATAATCTAACTATGTTGGTCCTTGCAATTTCATTTTATGCAGGTGTGTTATATGTTATGCTGCATACAGAAACGGAGATATGTTGACCACTTTACCTTGTGCACACATGTTTCATTCAGAATGTATAAACCGCTGGCTTAAAGAAAGAAAGGTGAGAAACCATATCCTCGTACTTAAGATCCTGCCCCCTTCAATCCTGTTTAAATGTTTGTTCTCTAGTGCTTGAGTAAGATCATATGATAAAAAAACTCAAATAGACGCAAAGCTTTTGAATTGCTTCGCGAGATGCAGTAGATGTGAGGAGATTTTCCTGGTCTCTAAACAGAGATCAAAACTCTACTCAACTTATAGTTATTAGTCTCGCCTTTTAGACTTTCCTTCCAAAGCTCACATATAAAACTTAGCAAACGAATAGTATCGTCTTCTTTTACATCAATTAAATGCACAAGTTCTAGAATCCCCCTCTGTATCAGAAAAGATGGGGAGGGGATAAATAATTAGGGGTTGGAAGCGGATCACCCTGGACAAGAAGTGCAAAAGTCAGCACTTGTACAATTAACATATGGTGGTAAAGGATACTACTTTTGAAGTTTCAACTTGCTATTCGTTTGAGATCAATATTCCACTTTTACTGGAAAAACAATGTCCTTTTCTTTTCCTTCGTGTTTTGGGGGAAATTGTGCTGCAGCAAAAGTGACTAATATCTGTGTGTTCGTTTTGTGTGTGTGTGTCACAGAACTGCCCCCTCTGTTATGAAGAGGTGAAAGAGGAATGACTTTGCAAATGCAACATCTCATGGAAAGGATAAAGCCGTGTTGCTCAATTACCTGTTGGTGGTATTTGGACCTTGCCTTCAAATTCAGTTTTCATACTTGTAGAGAGAATCCGCCCCATTAAAGACTTTTAGTATTTGGTTGTAAATAGCTTCTGGTTTGATTCTCCACATTCAACAATCTGTGACATATCCTGCATTCGTATGCATTATGGCGTTTCTTCTCTAATGAAATATGAATTGGAAATATATATATATAGGTTTTGCTATGAGACCATTCAACCAAAAAACTGTATAGTCCTCCCACTCGTGGTAGCAGCTCAGCTCGCAATTTTCTTGTCACCACTAATTATATGAATTAAACAATTAGTTTAGCAAGGTAGATGTTACAGCTTACAGGGGGATCAGTCGGAGTCCATTTAAATCATCGTAATTTCACTTCAACGTGCTAAGTATTAGTTTCTATGTACTAATTATATTAAAAATTTATATGGTTGGGCAAGTTGTCTCAATTTAATATGCTACAATTTTTTTTTCAAAGTATATAGAAAAAAAAGGGAGGGAATAAACAAAGAAAATCGTGTACGAAGTGGTTCACGTGTTATAAATATTAATTTCTGTTTCAAAGTTGTAATTCTTATAACATTCATAACATGTGCCAAATTATCTCAGTTTAATATTTCCAAAAAGAAAAATTTAATGGATATTGCAAAAATGGGGATGAGAAAGAAAAAAGTAAACGACGTGATTCACGTGTTTTTACTATTAAATTTCTGTTTCAAAGTTGTAATTATAGTTTATATTCAAAACATGGGCCAGGTTGTCTCAATAAAAGTTAAATATAAGGAAAATTAGTACTACAAGTTGCTAGGAGTAGCTTCCATAATAGGACCCTAGAGAAAACGTGAAGAGAAGTCGAATCAAAATGGATCATAAAAGAAGTAAAAAAAATTACAAAAGTTGAAGGATGAAGAGTGGATTTGGTTGGATAATTAATTAATTAGATTCAATTCCTCTCATTAGCCTATCGCAATTCTTTTTGGTCCGATGGAGTCGCAGTTACGTGAAAGACCTTTCCTTATCTTTTTTCTTTTCCTTCTTAAAGGAGGTTACTTAAGAACGGTTTATACGATTTTAGCATTTTCCCTTCCAACTTGGTGTAACTCTTCTAGTATTCTTTTCAATAGTTTTACAGCTCTAAAATTTACACTTGTTTCCCCTAAAAAGTAGTTCATTTTGATTCGTATTATTCGTTATATAATAAACTAATGATATTATTAACATTTTGCATGTTATAAATATAAAACATATAAGACCTATTTGCTTTCAATTTTAAACTAGTACTGTATATTATTATTATTATTATTATTATTGTTATCATCATCATCATCATTCTAAGTGTATTTATTGATTAAATTAGTTAAAATGTATAAAATTAATTAAAACTTAATAAGGGTAAAATCATAATAATTTAACAGCAGAAGAACAATATCATATTAAGACTTAATAGTAAATTGGTAGGAAACTAGGCCCTTCACATTTGACTTGAGTGTCCAGTGGAAATGAACGTAGAACTTAATATAGTAAATTTTCCTTAAAATACCTTATGGGAAAGGCTATCGCTCACTTATAATAAGGAGTAGCATATTACTGCTACATAAACTTTTTAAAGAATTTAAATTACTATAAATCAGTTCCTTTTTTACAAGGGATGATCAACTACAGAACTACACGTTCGAATTGAATTTGACATCTTCAATATAGAGAATATGACCATAAAATTATTACGCTCTTTTTCTAATGGTAAATGACTAGATTCTATTTTATACAACAAATATCGTTAAATACTTAAGTAACTCACACTTCAATTGTTTTGGTAAGGAAGATCGTGGGTTAACTAGCACACAATCACACACAAAGAAAATAAAAAAAAGAAAATCAACATAAAGATTTAACAAGGTTCGGCTAAGCCTAATCATCGGGGCAGAAGCATAGAGAGTTTTCCACTATGAATGAGAAGAAAAACACAATACAATCTATAGAATCCCCAACTACAACCCCAATATATCGATCCTAAATGGTCAAAAACCTATAAGAGAAAGGTTTTCTAATTTAACAAGAACTATAGGTTTTACTTTCCCAAATCTATTAGGACAATGGATTTTCCTAAACCTATAGAGATTATGGGTTTCCTAATATAAGGAAATAACTCAAGCCACAAAATAACAAATCTTCCCCTTGGCTTGAATTCTCTTCATCAACAGGAACAACGTCTCTCTACCTTGCCCTCAGCCCTCGCAAAGGCTCTACCCATTGCCGCACACATCAACCAAGTCTAGGCAATGCCTAAACTTGTTAAGAGACTCAATCTCTTCAGCCATAGCACTAATCCGCCGATTTGGTTATGTGCCCGGAATAGCTTCTAGATAGCTATAACACTCAAACGCATCAACGGTCTCTACAACTGCCAAAGCAAATCTCACAGGATTCGTATATCCAAGAAGATTCCCATCAACTATATTTGCAAATTTTTGCGGTCGGTTGATCACTCTCTTCTCTCTGCCTGTTGCAATGCTATATGGTTGTTGTTGTGCAGGTGCATCAAAAATATCATCTTGATCAATATTTTGCACCTCCTCCACTTTTTCTACCTTAGAACTACTGGGCTGAGCTAGTAGAGATTCAATTTCTAGCTCTATGCGGTCACTGACACCACGATCTGTTTCTGCTATTGCCTTCTCCCTCTGACTGTCCAATGAGGCAATTTATTGAATGTTATATCCCTACTGATAATTAGCCCTGGAATCTTTTGATCTGTGCACCACAACCTATAACCTTTCACTCCAGTTGCATACCCTAGAAATATGCACTTCTTTGCTCTTGGCTCAAGTATTTCATCCCTCACATGAGCATAAGCAGGACAACCAAATATCCTTATATTTGAATAATCAGCAGGCGAACCGGACCATACCTCAAAAGGAGTTTTGAACTCGATAGTTGTGGATGGAGATCTGTTAATCAAATAACAAGTTGTATTGATTGCTTCAGCCCAAAAATCCCTACTAACATATGAGTGTGAAAGCCTGCTCTGTGCCCTATCACAAAGCGTTTTGGTCATACATTTTGCAATACTATTTTATTGTGGTGTTCCGACACAAGTGCATTGTCTCACTATTCCCTCTCTGCTGCAGAAATTATAGAACTCAGAATTGCAAAATTCTAACCCATTATTAGTTCGAAGACGCTTAACTTTCTTTTCGTCTGCCTCTCAACCATCATCTTCCATTTAACAATGTCGAAAATGCCTCATCTTTTATTTTCAGAAAATACACCCACACCATCCTTGAGTAATCATCAATCAAAGTCATAAAATACCTGGCACCACTCTTGGAGGGAATTCATTTTGGACCTCATAAGTCTGAAAGTATATAATCTAACTTGTCTCTAGTCTTGTGCTCGGCCTTCTTGCTGAACTTTACCCTTGTCTGTTTACCAAACACACAATGCTCACAAAAATTCAAAACTTGATTTTATACCCATTCAGCAAATTCTGCTTACTCAATAAAGACAGTCTCTTATCACTTATATGACCAAGTCGCAAGTGCCATAACTGAGACTGATTCAGATCACTTTTTCCAGAAGCTACAGCAACTTGACCTTCAACTACAGTGGCCTGAAGATGATAAAATTTAGAATGCAGTTTGCCCTTCATAAGTACCATGGAGCCCTTACACACTTTAAGTATTCCATTCTCGGAGTGAAATTTATACTCTGATCATCCAAAGTCAAAAGAGATCAAATTTCTTTTTATCCAAGGAACATGCCAACACTCAATGTTTCTGATAATTCCAATGAACATTCTAAATTTGATGTTACCAATCTCCTCTACTGGTAATGAATTATCATCTCCCATGTACACAATCTCACTCATTTGCTTGTAAGTTGCAAACCAATTCTTGTGTGGAACATGTGAAAAGTAGCACCAGAATCAAAAACCCAAGAATTCTGCCAATGACTAAAACTCACAGCATAAAATTCCCCTACATAGCCACTATCATCAGAGTTATTGCCAGTGTCAATAATATTTGCCGAATTATCTATTTTCTGCTTCCCTCTTTTCTCTTTCAGCTTAGGACAATCTCTCTTGTAGTGACCTTGCTCCCCACACTCATAACAGTTTTGCTTCCTTACTCTAGACTTTGATCTAGCGATTGACTTTTTCCTGTTAAAGTCCTTTTGTTGTGTTCTTCCTTTAATCACCAAACCCTTGCCCTTAATTCTGCTGTCTGAAAAACTCTTTTTTAACTCTTCAGATTTTAGTGCATTACTAACATCTTCCAGTGAAATATTGTCTTTCCCGTATAGCACTATATCGGCAAAAGTATCATAAGACGGTGGTAAAGAATATAACACAATCAGGGCCTGATTCTCACTCTTAATTTTGATATCCACGTTCTTCAGGTCCATTATAATTGAATTAAACTCATCAAGGTGAGTTTTAACAGGTGTACCTTCGTTCATACGGAGATTGTATAACCTCTTTTTTCAAGTAGAGGGGGGTTTGTTAGCGATTTCTCAGAATACAGATCTTCCAACTTCTTCTATGTTGTTGCTACAGAAGCTTCTTCAGCATTTTTCCGAAGAACGCTATCTGTAACGTTCATGAAAATCGTACTCAAAGCCCTCTCCTTCAGGTCTGCCTTCTTTATCTCTGTCATCTCTTCAAGAAAATCCTCATCAATTGCCTTGCATAGCCCTTGTAACACCAGGGACGATTTCATCTTAATCTTCCATAGACTGGAACCCCTGTCAAATTTCTCTACTTCGTACTTTGTTGAAGATGATGAAGACATCTTAACCCAAGATTATATGTAGAAACCCGAACCTTGCTCTGATACCAATTATTGCGGAGGATCGTGGTTAACTAGCACATAATAACACACAAAGCAAATAGAGAAGAAAAATCAACACAAGGATATAACGAGGTTCGGCTAAGCCTAATCCTCAGGGCAGAAGCAGAGAGAGTTTTCCACTATGAATGAGAAGAAAAGCACAATACAAGATATAGAATCCTCAACTGCAACCCCTATATATAGATCCCAAATGGTCCCAAACCTATAAGAGAAAGGTTTTCCAATTTGACAATGACTATAGGTTTTCCTTTCCCAAATCTATTAGGACAATGGGATTTCCTAAACCTATAGGGATTATGAATTTCCTAAAAATATAAAGAAATAATTCAAGCCACAAAACAACATGTTTAAATTTGTATGAAACTCTTTCTAGTTTGGGATGTTCCAAAATGTTTAACACAATTATATTTCTATAAAGTTTTCACAACTTTTAAATATTTACATCCATTTAGTTATTCTTACTTCAATTTTAATATGACGTTTGCTCTTCTACCACTTAGTACTATTCTAATATTTTCTTTTATCATCACTAATATATGTATATATGTTAAATTAACATACTAAATTTCGTGTCAAGTTAAGTATCTTTAGGTAAAGTGAAATGAAAAGAGGAATCCTTTTCAAAATGCAACTAAAGCAAATCATGGACGGTAGCGACTATAGCAGTGTGAAGCCAATTTAGACATGCAGATAACGTTTTCACATGGTGCTAATGACTGTGGGCTCAAAGATATTTACGTGATTTTGACATCAGTAGTTAGAATAATAATCATGCATATTTCCACAAGACGTGATTCCCTTTCTCAAAATAAACTTCTACCTATTATGTGTGGAGTGAGCCCTTTTTCTCTCCTAGGATCCATGTTTTCCAATTTTATAATGAATGACGTAGTTTTAATTTGTTAGTTTATGCTACATGTTTAATTTATCTAATAAATTCAAAGACGTAAGAGATGAAACTCAATACAATTTACTATATCCAATGGAATCCGTCAAAACTTATGCGGAAAGCCAACCAAAATTCTCAAATCCTACTTGCTGATTTATTTATGTGTGCATGTCTAGAGGTGTAAATAGAATTTGCATTAGCAAAATCGTTCCATTGTTATAATTTGTGATGGCCTGATTTAAAGTTCCATTTTGTGTCCCAAATTGCATATGCTTAACTAGGGACGGATTTTTTGTCCAGATTATGGTGTAAGTCAACTCATGATCTCTTTCAAATTAGGTATTCTTTATATGCATTTTTTAGAGTTGATCTAACATTATTTGATGGACCTATTGTTCTGAAAAAAGTTAAATAATACATTTATTTGAATGCTGAATTGTTTACCCAAGGGTATAGGAATCAAATCTCACTTAATTCTATTTTTTTTCCTCATATTTTTAGTGGTGTACCCATCTAAAAGTTCTAGATATAACTTAACCATGGTCGAGAAGATGTGGATACATGGTTAACGTAGAATTTGATGCTCCCGATCAGTATGCCTGCTAACAAAAGTGCGAGACAAAATGACACAAGACCCCTTCACAGATGTTCCCAGGGTGACCTGCATACTTATTACAGTGACACATGCTCCCAACTTTGTGTTGGTTTTTGGAGCACGCATCCTATCTGAGATGTATACACTTTATAAAGTTGAAAAGTCTTCAATTCCAAAAGCATACTTTCTTTGTACGTTCGCCCTTTCCCAATTTCTTTTAGTGCTAGCTAGTTCTTTTTCCCCTTCTTAATTCTTTACTCAATTGTTGATACCATTCCAATTAGTAGCTAGCTTTAATTACTTAATCTCTATATTTTCCTCATAAAAGCCCGGCCCCTTTATGATCCCATTCTAGTAGTTTAATTTGCTAAATTTGTATATGGGGGCTGGATTTTCTAGCTTGACGGATCATAAGAAAATAGCAAGTGATGGTTCCTCAAAGCCTGGCCTTGAGGATTTGCCAGAGAGCTGCATAGCTTTGGTCCTTACGCACCTTCACCCCATTGAGATCTGTAAATTTGCTAGCGTGAATACAACATTCCGTCAAGCTTCCTTGACTGATGTGGTCTGGGAAACGAAGTTGCCTGAAAATCATCAAATTCTTGTGAAAAACCTCTGGGACGATGATTCATGTTCTGACAGCTTAACCAAGAAAGAGATATTTGCCAGGCTATGTCGTCCAAATCACTTTGGCACTAGCAAAAACAAGGTATGTACCTCCTGCTCAAACTTACTTTCGAATCGGAATACCGTCACATAAATTAGAACGTAGAGAGTAAAAGAAAAATCTTGACTTTTGATTGAAAAACCGTACTTTTTGTGAAATAGAATTTACAACTGTGTAGTACTATTTATTTTATTCTACCTTGGTGTAGTACTAGTTTGTCCTCTGATTATAATCAATATTGCAGGCGTTTTGGCTGGAAAAGAATAGAGGGGTATGTGTGTGTATATCGTGGAAGGATATGAAGATAACAGGCATAGAAGACAGGAGATACTGGAGCCATATCTCTTCTGATGAATCAAGGTTTTTCCATTAGTTCTCTGACTTTCAATTAAATCAGCACTTCTCAAATTTAACATATCTGGTAGCATTACTTTTACACGAGGGTCTATCGAAAACAGTGTCTTTGCCCTCACCAGGTACGGATAAGGTCTGCGTATATTCTACCCTTCTCAAATCTCACTTGTGGGATTATACTGAATTTGTTGGTGTTATTATTGTTATATGGTAGCACTATTTTTACATATTCCAGACCCCACAGTTTGAAGTGTGGGATAATACTGGATATATATGTTGTTATTGTACTAATTTTACATATTAAATGAAGAAATTAGAGATGGCTTTGATTATGGAATATGAATGCTGCTGATATTCGTCAGGCCAGAAGCACTATGAAAAAGCCGAACTTGTAAAAAACGTCTGTTATTGTTGTAGAGAACAAATTAACGGAAGTAATCGTTCTCCACCACCAAACCTTACGGTAGGGTCTCGGGTTAACCAGAGGTCTAAAGTTGGAGCTTTCGGAATAAAGTCTGTCGCTCTTACCTCTAAAGTGTGACTTTCTATCACAAATGGCCCTTTATTATCAAGATTTGAGCTAACAGGAGTTGAGTTACTTAAAAGAAAAGAAATAAATTAAATTAGAGATGGAAATGATGCATCTCAAGTTGTCAAAGAAGTGATCCTTCCAAGGATACCGTTCTATCTTTTTTATCTTTTCATATAGTTTGTTCGACTAGCGCTTAATTATTTTAACACTTTATACTCTTGGTTTCTTTGATATTGGAGAAAACGTGGGAAGAAAAAGTTTACTACAAGTAAAACATACTGTGGCCAGCAAAGCACAAGATCAATTTCGAATAATTGAAGACATGAAATTTGACATCTGAATCAACATGAATTGAAAGAGGGAATGAGTTTAACCTCAATGTTAAGAAAAGAAAAGGACTGTTTTCCCAATCATGAGTTTAATTTTGATAAATAACAGTGTATATTTACACTATCATTAACTACAACAGTCTACAAGTAACTGTTTTGGTAAGACGGGTTACACCATGTTAAAATACATTGATTATACACTTCAAATGCATATAAGTTTTACATCTTTTCCATATTAGGTCTAGCGTGCATATTTCCACGGCAAATTCTTTATATGGTTACCATTTTTCAGCCCAGCATTAGCTGTCATCCCGTGTAAAGATGCTCGTATATATAAGAAGTCAAATACATGTGTTTGAGAAAAATGAAAACCAGTTCTATGTATATTCTTTTGATAAGCGCTTTCAAGATCATATTTTCTTTTCAATTTGTTCTTATTTTATGTATAACTTGGTTTACGCATATAAACTTTTCTGACCAACCCTGACTATACTACTAATATTTTATCAAATCCACAGATTCGGTGCAGTTGCATTTCTTAAACAAATATGGTGGGTAGAAGTGGAAGGGAACCTCGAATTCGAGTTCCCAGCAGGGCATTACAGCGTATTTTTTCGGCTTCAGCTGGGAAAAACCTCAAGAAGACTAGGCCAACGAATTTGGAATGTAGATCAATTCCATGGCTGGAATATCAAACCGGTGCAGTTTCAACTATCATCATCAAATGATCAGCAGGCCACTGCACAATATTATCTGAATGAGCCAGGAAAATGGATACAATATCATGTGGGAGATTTTGTGGTGGAAAATTCTACCATGCCAACAAAGTTAAAATTCTCAATGACTCAAATTGATTGCACCCACACTAAAGGTGGTCTTTCCTTAGACTCTGTGCTCATTCTCCCTGCTGAGATTGGACCAAGAAAAGTAGGTTGACGTACATTGTAGGAACAGAAGTAACGATGTGGCTGCATGTGATCTAGCGATCAATGAAGTATGTAAAAGTCAATGGTTCACAAATACTTAGTAGAACGATGTTGCTCCGGAAATTACCGTTATTTAATTTTAGAAAAAATTAAATACTTAGTTTCTTTGCTTCGTTCTTACCTAATTAGCTTGGTTACTATGAATTTGCAATGCATTAATGTACTGTGTCATACTCTTAACTTGTATCAACACGTTAATTATATCTTGCTACTCCTGCGGACGCGAAATATCAAATATGATTTCTTGTTACAATTACTTATTTGCAACTTGCAAATCAAATTTTACGAGCCTATCAAACAATGCTTTCTGACTCATTGCATGAAATTATAGTTATCTCTGATGTCATGACAGGAGATTCTAAAAAAGTAGTACGAACAAAAAGGGAATTTTAGAACGAAAGTACGAACCCAATCCTTTTCGTCAAGGTGATAATGATGAGAAAAATAAAACGATAAATGAAAAATATTAGAATGAACGATGCTTAAAATATACTCCTAAGTTCTTCTCAAGAAGATTAAGAGAGTCCTGACAAACATTAAGTCTTACCATTACAACTTTTAAAAGAAGAGATGCTAATTATAAGGAAAAATAGTATTCTATCTCCAGTTCCACATCAAGTACATGTTTGAATTATTTACTTAACATTGACTTATTAATTTAATTTGTCAAAACGGGCAAAATGGTAACAACCGATGGATAAGATAAAGGGTGATAGACAGGAATGGCCACATAAGGGCCTGGTCTAAGCCGAATGTCTTCAAAATTGATGGTATTTAAAAGTGGCCCCCGAACTCGTATTTAATTATCGCTCTTTAGCGTTTTTTTATCGAATTGATAGAGTTTATGTTATACTTACTTTATCTATCTGTTAAGTTATTTATCATAGTCTATCATGTTGGCATAAATTTGTTTTTCAGGAATTTCTTTATCGGATTGGTAGATAAGTTGTTCATCGAAATCTACCCGATTAACATAATTTTTCTGTGTTGTTTTAACAAAGTGTTTGAATTTGCAACTTCAATTTCAATCAGGCCACCCCAAATCTGCTCCAAATGATCTCAAATTTGACACAAAGTTTCCAAATATTAACACAAACAATCACCAATTTTGTCAAGTAACGCAAAACAATAAAGACTCATTTTGTTTTCTTCAACACTTTCTAAGGTCCAACAATGGAGTTTTGAACTTTTTACAGCAAATTACTAAAACGATGTTTAAACTAAAAATTTAAGCATAAATTATCAACATTTAATTGATTTTAATAATAATAGATCATAACCTTCTACTTTTCACTACCGAACAAAAATTTCAAGCTTTAAATATTGAAAAACGAGGATGTTCAAGTAAAAAGTGGAGCCATCGGGAATATTTCACCAAGATAAATCCTACTGAGGGACATGCCGTGCAATTTTTTGTAAGATACATGCGACATAATTATTTGGATTACGTGATGAGCGTATGATGTGCTTAATATTACTTGACATTTAGACCTTTTTGGTCTTTAATCTGGTTGATTGATGGGATTTTACTTGAATTACGCTCTAATATGTCGCTTTTTGGTGCAGGTGTTGATGAGATAATCAATGGAAATAATGGATAAAATGGGAGAAAAACAAGTTGAAGAAAGGAAGAAAAAGTTGTGTGGCCACGCAGCTGAAGACCATGAACGCGCATATGAGTGCGCATAGAAGGCAGGCGGCCTTGAGGAGATGCGCGCCCAAGCTCCCATGTGCGTGGTAGCACACGTCCGCTTGCGGGAAACTTAAGTCACGCCTATTTTATAATTTTTGGGCATTCCCCTTGACCTATATAAAGCCTAAGCTCGTCCCAAACTAGGTATATGGAATTTTGGAGCAACTTGAGAGAAAAAGGCAAGGAAACAATGGAGACTTTAAATACTTCATTAAAACCATTCAATACGAAAGTTTATTTGAATTCGTGGGTTGTGCTATTTTTTTGTCCTCTTAATACTCTTGTGATGAACAATTTCTCCATTATGGAGTAGTCCTTCTTAGGGTAATTGCGAGCAAAGGTACTTGTCTTTTACTTCCCTTCTTTTACTTTTGTTTATAGTTATTCTTGATCATTGTAATTGTGTAATTGTGTGTCAAGTATTTAAAAGTGCAATGATCAAAAGTCATAGTTTTAATTGGAGGGTCACAAATTCGAACCGAAGCTGCACAACGAACGTTCCTCATTTTCCTGTTAACTGCGAAAGAAAAAGAGAGAAAAAATTAGGATCATTAAACTAAAGACTACCATCTAAAAGCTTGAATGACAATTTAAAATGGAAAGCATGCTAAAAGCGTGCATGGCAATTTGAAATGGCAAGCGTGTATAAGATGAGTTAGGTAAACTCCGTTAGCAAGGAACGCAAAAGTGATTACAAATCAGTGAAATAGCTTGAACTATTATGTTGGCAAAAGTCAAAAAAAATGGTGTAGTTTTGCGAAATGAAATAGTTTATGAGCAAGTTTAGATATTTTTCCTATAGAGTAGAGTTGACAGCAAGATATTGAAAAATATCGACAAATAATTCGCTTTAAGAAAAATGAGACGATTTTGACATACTAAAAATAGATTCCATTATTCAGGTGATTACTTAACTATCCAAATTATAAATTAAAGTCACTTTTCTTTCGTTTGTAATAGAAAAATCACATAATTATTTCTATTGCACACAAATGGTCACTTTATCAAAATTATTAAACTTTTCGGTGAAAAAATATGACGTGACGGTCCAAATGAACTTTTTATATTTTGGACCAAATAAAATAATTAACACCTAAACAAAACATAGAAATTCACTCATATACCTAACCGAGCCGCTAAAAATTAAAAATCGACACGCTAAATGAAACCAAAATGTTAAAATGTCGTTGCAAATGCATCTCTCTTTTTTATAAAAAATAACTATTTTCTTCGTTGAGTGATTTTGGTGTTACAAACGAAAAAAATATGATTTTAGTCTATAATTTTAGATAATTAAGTTATGATGTATCCTAAAAAAAAATAGAGAACAGGACAATTATTTTTGAGAAAGAGCCTTTAACTTTTAACCAAAAGAGCAAAATAAGATGTGTATGTATGATACAATAAGTTACAGGTTTACATCTTTTAAGTATGAGTGCAATATAATCTTAATCCAACAACAACTTATGAAACTTAACATGTATCAGCAGCTTTCTTGGATCGGTAAGTCCAGAAAGAAAGGAGCATAAAATGGAGGGTCAACCATGTTTCAACCACTGTTCAATTTCTCTAACGGATATGGTAACCAAAGTAAGACTGGCTAATGGTCCGGTTCTAACCGGACCGGACCGGTTCGGGGCCGGAAACCGGCCCGGACCGGTCCGGACCGGTTAGAACCGGACCAAATACACGAGGGGGGGTTGGGGTCCGGTCACGAAACGGCTCAGGGATTTAAAACCGGACGAACCGGTACTGTTTGGGGCCCGGACCGGCCGGACCGGACCGGAACCGGACCGGACCGGACCGGAAATTCTGCCAGCCTCTTCCTCTTTAAATTATAGCGGTTGCCAACGGCTATATTGATGAAATAGCCGTTGGGCAACGGCCAAAAACGGCTCTTTGCACCCCATAACCCCTCCATAACCCCCCTAACTATTTTTTCTTATAAATACCCTATTATTTCATCATATTATTCACAAAAATCATCAAACTCTCTCTAATTCTCTCAAAATCATCTACAATATTGTTATTTTGTTACATTGGCTACTTGTGTAAAGTTTAACTTCTACAATTTTGGCTATTATTTATCAAGTGTTACTTGGAGTTGCTAAATTGCTATCAATTGAAGCTTCAAGTTTCAACTTCATTTCAATTATACGGCTATATTGGTTGGTCGTTCCTATCTCTACTCTTTAATTATTCTTTTGTGAAATATTTATTTTATTGGTTGTTATTTTATTTGCTTATTGCTATAAATTATAGTTACTCTTTAATTATACTTTTGTGAAATATTTATTTTATTGGTTGTTATTTTATTTGCTTATTGCTATAAATTATAGTTATGTCTCAAAGAGGTT